>VWZW01006555.1:3448-14854 GCA_013397115.1 Edolisoma coerulescens
ACCCTCCCTGGATCTCTCAGCTGATCCCGCTCCCCCCTCTCCAGGCCGCTCCCGCTCCCAGAATTCGGCTCCTGGATGCCCATTCCCGGCGGCTGCTCCAGGCTCTGCCTCCTGGATTCCCTTTTTTAGGGAGCTGCACCCACCCCACTCCGGGGTCACCTCAACCTTCCCCTGTTCCAGGGACTCCTCCCAGGCCCCTCTCCAAAGTCTGTAGAATTTATTATCCTTAACCAGTAAAAAAAGGGGATAATTCCAGGGAATGGGAGGAACTGGGGCCAGGAGTAACAGTCAGTCCAAAAACTGGGAATTACAGACAGGGAAGGACACCTGGAGCAGCCTTTTGGGACATAGACAGGAAAGTTTGGGACACAGAGAAGAAATTTTAGGACACAGACAGAGGAAAGTTTGGGACACAGACAGAGTAAAGTTTGGGACACAGACGGGAAATTTTGGGACACAGACAGGAAAGTTTGGGACACAGAGGTTCACAGTGAGCTGCAGGAACGTCGCTGCCGCATCCCAGGGAAGAGCTGCTGGATCCCAGCTGGAAGCACCAGGAGGGCCGAGCTGTTCCCTCTGTCCAGGCAGGACATCCCAGGCTGACTTCCAGCTCTTCCCGAGGCGCAGGGAGCAGTGGGAGTTCAGGATTTTGGGATTTTTCGGCAGAGGAGAAACACCTGCCCCTGCTGGAGCCCGGAGCGAGTCATTCCCGGTGGGAATGCCAGAGCTCCAGCCTGGGATCATCCCAGGGCTGCTCTGTGCCCGGATCAGTCTCCCTGTTTCACCAGGATATCCGACAGGTCCTCCCGACTCTCCAGCTTCAGGTTCTGGGAACGGGAAGGAAAAGCGGAGTTGGGCAGAGCCAGAGGGAACAAATCCCCCAGGATGAGGGCTTGGATCAGGCCCAGCCCCTCCTGCCACCAGCCGGGGGCTCTTCTCCCAGGAACACGGGACAGCAGCAGGAATTCTCCATGGAAAGGGAAATTTTCCATGGAAACCCCCATGGGAAAGGTTGGAAGGGGCTGTCCAAGGGGGGTTTGGAGTTGCCATCCCTGGAGGTGCCCAAGGAATTCCTGGAGGTGGCACTCAGTGCCAAGGTGGGGATCAGGCACAGCTCGGAATCTGTGACCTTGGAGAGCTTTTCCAGCCTCAGGGATTCTGGGATTCTGCTCCATTCTCCAGAGCCTGGAATGCTCACAGACCTGGGACAGCCCCGAGGACAGGGAGGCACAGCTGGGAATGCTCCAGGCGCTGCTGTTCCCATCCTGGAGCCTATTCCATGGAATATCTGGGATTGCTGGGAATGTCCTGCCTCGGGCAGGAGCTGGGAATGCTCCAGGCGCTGCTGTTCCCACCCCCAGAGCTGTATTCCATGGACTATCCAGGATGGATTGGGAACGCCTCCCCGCTCTCACCTTCTCGTTGGCCAGGTGCAGCAGGCACACGAAGGCCAAGGGCACGGAGAGGTTGGTGGCCATGGCAGGGGGGAGCCTGTGGAAAAGCAGGATCGGCATCGGAACCCCGGGAATCCCAGAGCAAAGCCCAGCTCCTCCCCAGGGATCTGCTCTTCCCCAGCTTTGCCAGGGATTTGCCAAGCTGGATGTGAGCATAGCTTCCCGGCAACACCCGTGGGGATTTGGGATTTTCCCTGTCCCGTCCCCATCCCGAACCTGTGGAGCAGCTCCTTGGTGAGGTCACTCAGGACTTTCTCTCCGGCCGCCACCGCCGCCGCGTCCGGCCCTTCCTCCTGCTCAGGAAAATGCAGGTGATGCAAAACCCAGCGCTGCTCCCCGACATTCCCAGGAAAACCCCCGCAGCCCGTCCTCGCCAGCTGGGAACTGCCGGGAAGGAATTCCCTGCAGGAATTTCCCTTCCCGAGGCTCCGGCCTCACCTCTGCCCCCGTCAGCAGCTCCCACATGTTCCTCTTCAGCCGCCTCATGTCCATCCTCTTGGCGCTCCTGGCGTACTGGATGGCGACTTTATTGATCTGAGGGGATAATCCGGGATCATTGGGATCATCGGGATCACTGGGATCACTGCCACAATCCGTTATCGTCATTCCCGATTTTCCGTGGGAAGGATGGTGAGTGCTGCCGAGCCCCGGTGTTTAATCTGGGAATTGTTCCTCTGGGAATGAGGATCCGGCAGGATCCCAGGGATCCGATCCCGAGGATCTGGCACTGGGTGGGGAACTCCTGGGATTTTTAACCCTGGAGGTGCTCAGAGGTTTTTGCTCCAGCCCTGCCCAGGGAGGAATTCCCAGTGCCAAGGAGGAATTCCCAGTCCCAGTGAGAAATTTCCAGTCCCAGTGAGCTCCTTCCAGTCCCAATGAGGAATTCCCAGCCCAGTAGCTCCCAGTCCCAGTGAGCAGTGCCCAGTCCCAGTAAGGAATTCCCAGTCCCAGTGAGCAGCTCCCAGTCCCAGGGAGCAGTTTCCCAGTCCCAGTAGCTTCCAGTCCCAGTGAGGAATTCCCAGTTCCAGTGAGGAGCTCCCAGTCCCAGTCTTTCCCAGCTCCCAGCCCCTCCCAGCTCCCAGCCCAGTCTCTCCCGGTTCGGGACCTTGTGAGGCTCAGCGATGAGGTTCAGCTCTCCGTAGGTGGTGATGTCCCCGTTGACGATCCCGTTGACGATCCCGTTGATCCCGGAGCGCTCTGGAGCCTCGGGATGGGCGCTGAGGTTGAAGTCGCCGGCCTCGCCCTGGAATTCCACGGGATCGGGGTCGTCATCGCTGTCGGGGTCCTGGAAGGGGACACGGAGGGGACAGCCAGGGTCAGCTGGGAGGAGCCAGAGGCAGCCGGAGCCGCTCCGGAGGGTGGGAATTCCCGCCTGGCTTCCCATGGGATTGGAGTTATCCCCATGGTATTGGGGCTTGTCCCCATGGCATTGGGGTTATCCCCATGGGATTGGGGCCCATCCCCATGGGATTGGGGTTATCCCCATGGGACTGGGGTTTATCCCCATGGGACTGGGCTCATCCCCATGGAATTGGGGTTATCGTCCCCATGGGATTTGGCCTCTCCCCATGGGATTGGGGTTATCCCCATAGGATTGGGGCCCATCCCCATGGAATTGGAGTTTATCCCCATGGGATTTGGATTCATCCCCATGGGATTGGGGTTATCCCCATGGAATTGGGGTTATCATCCCCATGGAATTGGGGTTATCATCCCCATGGAATTGGGGTTTATCCCTGTGGGACTGGGCTCATCCTCATGGAATTGGGGTTATCCCCATGGGATTGGGATTTATCCAGCCCCTTCCCTGCTGGCCAAGGCCGAACCCCAGGCAGGTGCAGGGAGCTGTTCCCAAAGTTTTTCCATCCCTGGGAGTGTCCCAGGCCAGGCTGGAGCAGCCTGGGATAGCGGGAGGCTGTCCCTGCCCATGGAAAGTGTGGGATGAGATGGGATTTACCTTCACTTCCATCCCAACCTGGGATTCTGGGATCCAGGGACAAACAGGGATCCCCAGAGAGCTCCACAGTGGGACCAGCATGATTTGTCCCAATCCCACCTGGAGGAGCAGGGAAAGGAAGCTCCAGGAGGAGCTGGGAGGAGCTGAGGGGAGGGATGGAATTTATTCCTCCCTCAGGGCATGGAAAAGGCTGGGATGGAATTTCTGGCACATCCATCACCCCTGGGAACACACCAGACCAGGCGGGATGGGGTTCGGAGCAGCCTGGGTGCCGGGAGGGTTTGCAGCCCCCGCAGCTCCAGGAGGATCTGCAGCTCCCATTCCTTTCCTCGGGAATTCTCTGGGCACGGATTTGGAATTCCCACATTATTCCCACCACGGATCACACACAGGGAAAGCGATCAAAGGGATAAAACCCCTGGGATTTACCTGCAGGGCAGGGCAGAAGTTGCAGGTGTCGCCGGGGTTGTTGTAGTCGTACTCCCCAATCCCAGCCTCATTATCCAAGGCCTCCACGGGCTCCGAGCTCTGGCCGAGCTGTGGGACAGGGCAGGGAAAACATTCCAAAATATTCTTGGAAAAATTTTCCTTCATCCCCTTTTTTCCCCCTCTGAGGACGCTCCGTGGTGACCCCATCCCTGAGGAACATCCCGGAACACCCCCGGACTTTGGTGAGGTTTTGTGCCCAGAATGATCCCCTGGAAGGATCCCCTGCAATTCTTTCAGGAAAGGCTCTCTCACCTTGACCACGGCTTTGAGGAAGAGCTGCACCAAGTTCTCGGGGTCGTAGTGGAAGTCCGCAGGGAGCGTGGTGCTCCTGACATTCTGGCTCTCCAGGATGGATTTGGCCAGGGTTGTGGATGCCTGGGAATGGGAGGGGACAGTTCCATGGAAAAACAGGAAGCTCTGTCAGCTTTCCATGGAAAAATAAGGAGCGCTTGGAATTTGTCTGGAAAGGGGCAGGGTCTGAGGCGCCTCCAAGATCCAGCCAGGACATGCAGCTAGACCTGCCAAAATCCAGGGAACTCCGGGCTGGCACGGGAAAAGGGAGAGCAGGAGGGGGAGGGGCTCTGCAGCACCTTGGTCTTACGGAAATGGGGCTCCAAGTCGGCGCCCTCCTCGAAATCCAGCTCAAAAACCTTCCTGGGATTCCTCCGCCGGGATTCCCTCTCCGAGCCGGCGTCTGCTGGGGAAGGGGAGGGAAGGAAGGGAAAGGAAAGGAAGGAAAAGAATGAAAAGGAGAGGAAGGAGAGGAGGGAGAGGAGGGAGNTGGGAAGGAGCTGTCATTGCCTCGGGCCAGGGCAAGCACATCCAGCTCACTCCCAACTGGAATATGTGCTCCAGGCAAAGGGATTTTCCCGCTTTTTCCAGGAAAGCAGCAGGTGTTGGCCTCAGCTCCATGGTTTGAAGGAATCCGTGGCTTTTAGTGGAGCAGAACCCCCAACTGCTGGTGTGATGGTGAAGGGGTTCAGGCGGGATATTGGGAAGGAATTCCTTCCCGGGAGGGCGGGGAGGGGCTGGGATGGAATTCCCAGAGGATCTGTGGCTGCCCCTGGATCCCTGGGAGTGTTCAGGGCCAGGGTGGAGAAACCTGGGATCATGGGAGGTGACCCTACCCATGGATGGGCTCCAAGTCCTTCCCAAACCCAGGAACTCCATGATTCCCTCTCCATTCCATGGTTCCCTCTCCATTCCATGGTTCCCTCCCCATTCATCCCACCATTCCCTGCCCATCCCATGATTCCCTGCCCATCCCACCATTCCCTGCCCATCCCAGCATTCCCTCCCTCCGGACACTCACGCTGGCGGCGGGGCCGGAAGCGCCAGTGCTCGGGGCCGGCCCACATGGAGAGCGTGCGGGGGCTGAAGTAGGAATATTCCCCGGGATTCATGGAGAGGTGCAGGCTCAGGGCCGCGATGTCTCCCTGTCCCAGAGGAGCTCCCTCAGTCCTGGAAAAGGCACGGGAGCTGCTCAGTGCCACCGTTCCCTCAGAATTCCTGAGGGGATTTATTCCCGGGGCGCTGGGGGCGGGGGCAGCGCCTCAGTTCTGCTGGAAAAGCAGCTGGAATTGGCAGAGAGATCCCTGGAAAACATTCCTGGAGGCTCCCAGACCTGGAGCAGGAAGTGAGCTCCTCAATGGAATCGGGAATTCCTCATCGGGACTGGGAATTCTTCCCTGGAACTGGGAGTTCCTCATCAGGACTGGGAATTCCTCATCAGGAGCTGGGAATTCCTCACCGGGACTGGGAATTCCTCATTGGGAGCTGGGAGCTGCTCCCTGGGACTGGGAATTCCTCATTGGGACTGGGAATTCCTTACTGGGACTGGGAATTCCTTACTGGGATTGGGAATTCCTTACTGGGACTGGGAATTCCTTACTGGGACTGGGAATTCCTCATTGGGATTGGGAGCTACCAGGAATGGGAATTCCTCCCTGGGCCCGGGAATTCCTCCCTGGAATGCCCCCACAGCTGGGCCATGGATCCCCCCTCCCTGCCCACCTCTGGCTCTGGCTGAGTGTCCTGAAGGAGCCGAGGTTCTCCGGGAATTCCCCGATCCTATCTCCGGCCGCGCTCCTGGGGGATTCCAGCTGGAATTCCGGGGGGGCAGCATCCTCCCCGTCCTCGCTGTCCAGCTCCGCGTTGGGATCAAAGACCTGCTCGCTCTTCCCGAACTTCTCCAGCAGCACCGACACCGACTGGGAAACAGGGAAGAGCCCAGGGATGGGTGAGGATGGAAGATTCAGCTCAAGGAGTTGCAGGAGGGCAGGGAGAGGCAGGATAATGGGAAAAAATCCCTCCCTGGGATGGAATTCCCAGAGAAGCTGGGGCTGCCCCATCCCTGGAAATGTTCAGAGCCAGCTGGGAGCATCCTGGTCTGTGGGAATTCGCTCCTGGCTCGGGAATTCCCATCTGGCTCTGGAATTCCCACCTGGCTCGGGAATTCTCTCCTGGCTCTGGAATTCCCCACCTGGCTCTGGAATTCCCAATCTGGCTCTGGAATTCCCTCCTGGCTCAGGCATTCCCAACCTGGCTCTAGAATTCCCAACCCTACCTCGTCGTGGGACTCCTCATCCCACTTGGAGAACTGGAATCCCGCCAGGGAGGAGCAGATCCGGCGTTTTTCCAGGCACTGGGCCAGCAAGGCTGGGGAGAAGTTGGATACAAGGTGAATTCCTTGGATAGGAGCAGGTATCCCACTGCTCCGGGATCCCCGCAGGCAGGGCTCAGCTATCCAGGGAAAAGGAGACTTCAATCCTTGAGAATAACCCTGGGAATGCCAGACAGGGCTCGGTGCCGTGTACAAGGTCAATCCTCACCCTGGAATGCACCGATCCCAAATCCTGCCCAGCCTCCCGAGGCTGGGGGACAGGGAGAGACCTCAGACCTCCAGAATTCCCAGTTTTCCAGCAGCCTGAACGGGATCAGAGCAGTGACTGAAATCCCAGGGAGAGGAGCTGGATAAGGCCAGGAAAGGGCTGGGAAGGGCTGGAAAGGGATGGAAAAGGCCGGAAAGAGCCAGAAAGGGCTGGAAAAAGCTGGAATTCACCTTTGAGCTCGGCCACTGGGACGGGGCCGGAGCCGGGCAGGGCTGGGTTCTCCGAGGAGGGCAGGGGGACGATCCCAGAGGGGAAGAGGAGGCGGCTCTGGAAGTTCTGGGAGCGCAGCCCCGTGAGGAAGATCCCGGCCATGCTGCACTCGTCGAAGGAGGCGGCCGCCCTCCGGAACATGGGATCCACCTGCGGGAATCAATCCGGGAATGGGGGGGGAATCCAGGAACGCAGGGGATGGAGAGGGGCAGGGAGGACTCTGAGAGAGGCTTTGGAGCACAGATCCCAAGGGAAAATGATCCACATCCTTCTCACCCCCAGAATGTCCCAGGCCAGGCTGGAGCAGCTGGGATGGTGGGAGGTGTTGGGATGGGATGAGGGGTTGGAATGGGATGAGCTGTAGGGTCCCTTCCAAGCTGAGGCATTCCAGGATTCCATGAGCTGCTGTGGACTGGATAGCAGGGAGAAATTCCTCCCTCTCTGCCCCTGGATCATCCCTGGGAATGTCCCAGGCCAGGCTGGAGCAGCCTGGGATGGTGGGAGGTGTCCATGGGAAAGGTGGGATGAGATGGGATTTAAGGTCCCTTCCATCCCAAACTGGGATTCTGAGATCCAGGGAAAAACATCCTGGGAGCATCCTGGTCCATGGGAATTCCACACCTGGCTCAGGAATTCCCCACCCAGCTCAAGAATCCCTAAACTGGCTCAGGAATTCCCTCCTGGCTGAGGAATTCCCAGCCTGGCTGAGGAATTCCCCCCTGGCTCAGGAATTCCTACCTGGCTCAGGAATTCCCCCCTGGCTCAGGAATTCCCCCCTGGCTCAGGAATTCCCAGAGGGCTCTCCTACCACAGTGGGACCAGTGGGATTTGTCCCAATCCCACCTGGAGGAGCAGGGAAGGGAAACTCCCAAGAGGAATCGACTCCGAGGCGAGCTCGGAGGAGCTGAAGGGAGGGATGGAATTTATTCTTCCTTCAGGGCATGGAAAAGGCTGGGATGGAATTCCTGCCAAATCCATCCCTGGGAACGTCCCAGGCCAGGCTGGAGCGAGCTGGGACAGCGGGAAATGTCCCTGCCCGTGGTGGTACTGGATGGGACTGAAGCTTCTTCCACCCCAAACCATTCCGGGATGCTTTTCCCAGCCGGAATTCCCAGGAAAGGCAGGAAAACAGGGAAACAGGAAAACAGGGATGGGGAGGATGAGGAGGGGTCGGAGCCCACCTCGCAGCCGCGGGCGGCCTCGGGCACGGAGATGTTGCTCAGGTTCTGCTCGATGCTCTGGAAGCTTTGCTTTCTCCTGGGCTGCGCCTTCCGGGCGGCCGCGGGGGCCGGGCTGGGGCCTGGAGCGGCAAAAGGGACAAATTTCCCTTTGAAATACCCCAAAGGAGGGATAAAAGCTGGAGTTTGTACAGCAGGCTCACGGGGGGATTGGAATTGCTCAGGTGGGATCTGCTGGAAGGAGCGACGTTCCACGGGCCGGGCTGGCTTCGCTTTTACTGGTTCTGTTCAGCCCCAAACCGCCCCTGTTTCATCACAAACTGCCCGTTTGGCCCCAAACTGATCCTATTTAGTCACAAATTGACCCTGTTTGGTCCAAAACTGATTCTGTTTGGCCACAACTTGACTCTGTTTGGTCCCAAACTACCCCTGTTTGGCCCCAAATTGACCATATTTGGTCCAAAACTGCCCCTACTTGGCCCCAAACTGCCCCTATTTGGCCCCAACCTGCCCCTATTTGGCCCCAAACTGAAATCCGAAATCCCTGAGCAGCAGCTCCAGCTCCTCCTCCCATCCCTCCCTGCTCCAGCATTCCAGGAGAACCAATTTGGGATCCCCCAACCCTTGGAAAACTCAATTAATCCCAAATCTCTTCGAAACTCCCAACTCTGACAGAGCACTGAGGCTTCTCCCGTTCCTGGGTGGGAAATGAGGGAATCTCCTGGGTTTTTTTGAGAGGAAAAGAGGGAATTCCCACCTTCCTCGGGGCTCTCTGGGTCCTTGGCAGGGGCCGAGTCCTTGCCCAGGTTCCCCAGGACCCTGTAGGTGTCGGCGTGGACGGAATCCACACGCACAGCGTAGATCTTGGCACTGGCATCCAGGGTTCCCGCTGCCACCTGGAACAGGGAATTTGCAGCTGGAAGGGGAAAAGTCTCGCCTGGAAGATCCCAGGTCTGATTTCCCGAGTGCTCCGCATCCCGAGGAAAATCGTGGATAACGGGGAGAGGAGTTGTTGTGAAAGCTATGGACCCCCAAGGGGGTTTTTCCCTTTGTTTTTTGGGATCACACCTAAAATCCTTTAGGAATTGCTGAGTTCAGCCATGGGGAGAAGCAGAAAGGGGCAGGTTTGATCTGCCAGGAGCCACTTCTCCTTCCTTAGGGCCACCCCCTGGGATCATCCTGTTTTCCCAAACCATGAAGAGGTGAAGGATGTGAAATTCCAGGTGCCTTTTCCAGCCCCAGCCCCCGCCAGGAAGGCCGAGAACCCCCCAGTGAAATCCAGCACTCCCTTTCCCACCCTTCCCTCAGGACCTGCTGGTTCAGGAGCTCCCGGAGGCCACATCCCAAAGTCCTGTCCCCTGTTCATCCATCCAGGAATCCACTTCTCCCTCCCAGCAATTCCCAGGAATCTTTTCCTTGGCAAATTCTTGGATCAAACCCAGCCCAGCACCACCTTCCTTCCTTTCCCAGCCTTATTCTGTCGCTGGCTTTACCCCAGAGGCCTCCCAAGCCCCACTTTTACCCCAGATCCCCTTTGGAACACCACAGCTGGAGGGACTCAGCCTTTACAAGGATTCGGTGCCTCCAATTCCTGCAAAAATCGGCCTCTCCCAGGAGGTTTGGTGGCAGCACCCTGAGCAGCGTTGGAGGTTTCACGTTAATTAAGCCTGGGGTTAATTGTTAATTGCCAGGTGGAAACGAAGCAGCAGCAGCGACTCCTCTCACCTTGAAGTTGGTGAGCTCCGAGTTCTTCTGCTTCAGGATCTCGGTCATGTAATCGATCAGGTGCAGCCCGAAGGCATTCTTGGTGGTGATTTTCTGCAACAAAGCACAGCTGGGGACCCTTCCCCTGGCCAGGGCCACCCTGCAGCACCCCGAGCCCGAGGGGTTCCAGCAGGACCCAGGGGACAGGTGGGGTGGCACCGGGGGAGGGCAACACCAGCCTGGATGTGGCCACGGCTTCCTCTTGGAAGAGGAATGGGAAGAGGTTGGAGAGATAGGCAGGGAATTGTGTGAAATTCAACGGGGTCCTGCAGCTGGGGAGGGATGGCCCTGGGCACTGGCACGGGCTGGGGGTGATCCCCATGGAGAAGGACCTGAGGGACATCAAAGTGTCCCCTGCCCAGCAGAGCGTCCTGGGAACAAGGACACCGATGGGATGCACCAGGAAGAGCATTCCCAGCAAGTCAGGGAGTGTTCCTGCCCCTCTGCCCAGCCCCGGGAGCACCTCTGGAGTGCTGTGCCCATCCCCGGGAGCACCTCTGGAGTGCTGTGCCCATCCCCGGGAGCACCTCTGGAGAGCCGTGCCCAGTCCCGGGAGCACCTCTGGAGAGCTGTGCCCAGCCCCGGGAGCACCTCTGGAGAGCTGTGCCCAGCTCTGGGAGCACCTCTGGAGAGCTGTGCCCAGCCCCGGGAGCACCTCTGGAGAGCTGTGCCCAGCTCTGGGAGCACCTCTGGAGAGCTGTGTCCAGCTCCGGGAGCACCTCTGGAGAGCTGTGCCCAGCTCTGGGAGCACTGGGACAGGAGGGACAGGAAGCTCCAGAGGAGGGTGACAAAGATAAGGAAGGGCCTGGAGCATCTCCCCGATGAGGAGAGGCTGAGGGAGCTGGGGCTGGTCAGCCTCGGGAAGAGACGGCTGAGAGGGAACCTCATCCCTTATCTAAATATCTAAGGGGGAATGTGGGAGGATGGATCCCGGCTCTGCTCCGTGGGGCCCGGCCACGGGACGACAGGAACGGGCAGGAACTGATGCCTGGGGAGTTCCACAGGAACACGAAGAACTTTTTTTCCTGTGATTGCCCAGAGGTATTCCAGAACCGTGCGGACACAACCCACGCGCTGTGGGATGACCCTGCTGGAGCCGGGAACTGGGACCAGATGCCCCTCCATGGTCCCTTAACCCGCCCCATCCCGCGAATCTGGGAACGACGGTGCTGCCAAGGCCCAAAGCGTTTCAAACCCCGCCCGCACCGCGCTGCCGGGGGCATTTTAAACCCCGCCGGGCCCAAACGCGGCGCCCCGGACTCACGTTCTCGGTGCAGAGCTTGATGCAGGTGCTGTAGTGCTCCGAGATCTGCGCGTTGCTCCACTGCGGCAGCGGGGCCTGCCAGCCCTCGGGCCTGCGGGACACAGCGGCGTCGGTGACCGCGCTCCCCTCTCAGCCCGGGCCCCGCGCACCGGCCCTACCTGGGCGCGGGGGAGCCGAGGCCCTGCAGCGACGAGTCCAC
>VWZW01006555.1:15274-34266 GCA_013397115.1 Edolisoma coerulescens
CCCGTCCCCCCCCCCCCCCCCGCCCTGGGGTGGGCCCGGAGGGCGGCCAGCAGTCCCCGGTGCTGCCCCGGCATCCCCCGAAGAGGAGGAGGAGCCGCCGGAGCAGCGCCGTCCATCCCGGAATCCCGGAGTCACGGAATCCCTGAGGTTGGAATCTTTGGGATCACCGAGTCCAAGCTGTGCCCCATCCCCACCTTGTCCCCAGCCCAGAGCACTGAGGGTCATGTCCAGGCTTTGGACACCTCCAGGGATGGGGACTCCAAACCTCCCTGGACAGTTCCCAGACCTGACCCTCCCTTTCCATGAGGAAATTCCTCCTGATGTCCAACCTGAGCCTCCCCTGGCACAGCCTGAGGCCGTTCCCTCTCCTGTCCCTGTTCCCTGGGAGCAGAGCCCCTGGCTCCACCCCGAGCCACCCTGTGCCCCCTCTGCTGCTCCCTGGGACCCTCTAGGTGTGTCCCCGTATTCCCTGTCACCCTCCAGGTGTGTTCCCACATTCCCTGTGACTCTCCAGCTGTGTTCCCACATTCCCTGTGCCTCTGTAGGTGTGTCCCCACATTCCCCATAACCCTCCAAGTCTGTCCCCATGGCCCTCCAGGTGTGTTCCCACATTCCCTGTCACCCTCCAGCTGTGTTCCCACATTCCCTGTGCCTCTGTAGGTGTGTCCCCACATTCCCCATAACCCTCCAAGTCTGTCCCCATGGCCCTCCAGGTGTGTTCCCACATTCCCTGTGCCCCTCCAGGTGTGTCCCCGTATTCCCTCTGACGTTCCAGGTGTGTCCCCACATTCCCTGTGCCCCTCACCTGACCCCAGGTCCCAAATCCCGGGCAGAGGGGACTCCTGAGAGAGCCCCGAGCTCTGAGCCTGAGGCAAAGCTCCACCAAGAGGGAAATACATCCCTAACTTTTATTTCTGGAGCATCTCCTGTACTCTGGAAGCTTTAGGAAAAAGTTGGGATGGCCTGGACGTGGTCCCAGATCCATCCCCAAAAGCTTGGGAAGAGCAGCAGCTGCTTCTCCAGTGCTGCCACCCGGGGCAGGAGCTTTTCCAGCCCTCCTAGGCAGCATTCCCAGCCGAATCCTTGGATTCAGGGGACCTCGGTGTCGCTGCTTTTGGGTGTCCGCGTTTTTCCTGGCGGTTTTTCCCGGCTGAGCCGCTGGATGGAGCAGCAGGAAAAGCCATGGATTGATCCCCTCGGGAATGATTCCCGCGCCAGGATTCCCCCTCCCCGCACGGAGCAGCCAAGGGATCGTGGAATCATGGAATTGCTGAGGTTGGAAAACACCTTTAGGATCATCGAGTCCAAGCTCCAGCATGGGACGGAGCCGCAGGATCTCCCAGGGAGGAAAATCCGGGATAAGGGAATGGCGAGTTCCCCATCCAGGATGCTCCTGGCTCCCGAGCCCGCGCCGTGTCCCCAGGACGGGGTGCGCCAGCTGGATTTTAATAGAACCCGTTCCAAACACAACCATCCATCAGCCAGAACCAAACAAGGAAAATCCCAGTTTTCCTAAGGAATATGTGGATTTACAGGCGGTCCTTAACCCCCGAATCCCACTTTTCTTTTGGCTCCGTCCGTCCCTCCGGAGCCCAGCTCGATTCCCGCGGCCAGGAGCGCTCCCCAGCGCCGGCACCTCAGCGCTGCTTCATCCCAACCCCAAAAATGGCAAAGGAATCAAGGCTTGGAGCCTGGAATCTCCTGGGAAGAGCATCCCGAGCAGCCGGGAGGCCCCGGACGCTCCCAAACCTCGAGGGACTGAGACACTTCGGGGTTTGTTCGTCCCCCGGATCACTCGGGGGCTGAGCAGCGGGGTCAGTCCCTTCCCTCAGCTGCTCCGGGAGAACCGGGAGGGGCTGGAAAATCCCGGGATGTGCTTTGGGATGCGTTTTCCCGGGAGCAGACCCCGCATGTTCCGTGGCTGCAGTAAACAAATCAATCTCTGCAGCTGAGCCCAGCCCGGAGGAGAATCCGAGGGACTCGGATGGGTTTTAATGCCCAAATAAATTATCCCTGCCCTGGCAACGGCCTTGGAATTTTCCCAGGCATCCATCAGCAGTGCTGGAGAGGGCAGGAACGTTTCCGTATGGAAGAGGAGACTGAGGGAATGGATCACTGGTGACAGGATTTCCCAGATTTTTGGGGCCCTCATTCCCCGTGTTTTATCCCCAATTCTTGTGCCACAAACCCCAGGTTTTCCCAGATTTTTGGCACCCTCATTCCCTGCATTTGGAGCAGGAGGCACAGGGAAAGCTCGGCAGAGGGAAGTGGGTTTGGTCTTTCCAAGGTTTTATTGGGAAGCGCTGTTCCCGAGCTGCCTTCCTGCGGCCTGGCTGCCGCACGCGTCGCTCCAATCCAGCCGGGAGGGATTTTTTTCCCTTTAGTGGGAAAGCTCTGGAAGAGACCGGAGTGGGAAGGACCTCGGGATGGCCCCAGTCCTTTCTCCAGCCCCTGGGAACGGCCCCAATCCCTTCTCCAACCCCTGGGAATGGCCCCAATCCCTTCTCCCTGCCCCTCATTCCCTGGGAACGGTCCCAGTCTCTTCTCCAACCCCTGGGAATGGCCCCAATTCCTTCTCCTGCCCCTCATTCCCTGGGAACGGCCCCAATTCCTTCTCCAACCTCTGGGAATGGCCCCAATCCCTTCTCCTGCCCCTCATTCTCTGGGAATGGTCCCAATCGTTGTAGGAAAAGGGAAGGGAAAGCGGGATCAGGAGGNCAATTCCTCCTCCAGCCCCTGGGAATGGCCCCAATCCCTTCTCCTGCCCCTGGGAATGGCCCCAATCCCTTCTCCTGCCCCTCATTCTCTGGGAATGGTCCCAATCGTTGTAGGAAAAGGGAAGGGAAAGCGGGATCAGGAGGGCTCCTTGGGGCCCATGGGAAGCTTATCCTGGGGTATTTTCTGGGATAAATCCTGGAATGGGTTGGGTTGGAAGGAACCTTAAATCCCATCCAGTGCCACCATGGACAGGGACACCTTCCACAAATCCAGGTGCTCCAACCTGGCCTTGGACACTCCCAGGGATCCAGGAGCAGCCACAGCTCCTCTGGGAATTCCATCCCAGCCCATCAGAGAGGAATTTCTTCCTAAAAAATCCTGGCTAGAGGGTGGATCCCACCAGGATTCCTTGGATCTTTCTGCAACCCCTCCCTGCCCAGGAGGCTCTAATGAATATTTAATTTCCCCTCCAGACCATCGGAGCATCCCGTGGAAGCAATCCCCTCTCTCCCCTTTTCCCTCCCTTCCCTCTGGAATTCCTGAGGCCCAGGGATGTCCCTTTGGAGTGGTTCCTTGCCCTGGGAATACTGGATCCAATTTAATTCCTCATTTTCCGCCCCCACATTCCCAGTTGCTGCCGTGGGTCCTGAAATCTCCCAGCAGCTCCTGCTCCGCTCATTTAGCTCAGTAATTACTGGGATAATTGACTCTTAATTACTGCTGGGAACAAGCTGGAATTCTCCACCATCCAGGAACCCCAAATCTGCTGGAATCTGCCCCGAAATGGAAGCGGCGACCCCCAAAGGACACAAATCCACTTTCATCCCGATGTTCTGAACCTGAACCATTCCTCTCCCAGCTCTGATTTTTTGGGAAGCATCTCAGAGCCCCCCTGGGTGCCATGGAAACCACAGGTTCCACCCTGGGAGCGATGAGCCGCTGTTAATTCCCGTTTTCCGGGATATTTTGGACTCGGCATTAAAGAAATTTATGCAAAACGCTGGAATCCATCCATGGAAATGAGGCTGAACCCGTGGATTTGCCGGAGTGGAAAATCAGTGGGGTGTTTTTGGGCAAACCCACAGATCCTGCTCAAAAAGCACCAAAAATGACCAAGTTTGGCTTTTTTTGGGGTCACTCAGCAGGCAGCTCCTGGTTTTGGGGGATTTCCCATGGAATTGGAGAAGGAGGGATAACCCAAAGCCCGGGGAATGGGGAATTCCCTTTCTGTGTGTGGCTGAGGAGGATTTGTGTACCCAGTAAAGGCTCAACCTCGTTTTGTGGGGTGCGGGTGAAATTCCCCCTTGGGGACAGCCCTGGGAAAGGGGATGGGGTGATCCCGACGGAGGAAACGGCTCCAATGGGATCTGAATCCCGCTGGGACGGGGTGATCCCAGTAGAGGAAATGGCTCCATGGGGATCTGAATCCTGCTGGGATGGGGGGATCCCAGTGGAGGAAATGGCTCCAATGGGATCTGAATCCTGCTGGGAAAGGGGTGATCCTAATGGAGGAAATGGCTCCAATGGGATCTGAATCCTGCTGGGAAAGGGGTGATCCTGATGGGGGAAATGGCTCCAATGGGATCTGAATCCTGCTGGGAAAGGGGTGATCCTGATGGGGGAAATGGCTCCAATGGGATCTGAATCCTGCTGGGAAAGGGGTGATCCTGATGGGGGAAATGGCTCCAATGGGATCTGAATCCTGCTGGGAAAGGGGTGATCCTGATGGGGGAAATGGCTCCAATGGGATCTGAATCCTGCTGGGAAAGGGGTGATCCTGATGGGGGAAATGGCTCCAATGGGATCTGAATCCTGCTGGGAAAGGGGTGATCCTGATGGGGGAAATGGCTCCAATGGGATCTGAATCCTGCTGGGAAAGGGGTGATCCTGATGGGGGAAATGGCTCCAATGGGATCTGAATCCTGCTGGGAAAGGGGTGATCCTGATGGGGGAAATGGCTCCAATGGGATCTGAATCCTGCTGGGAAAGGGGTGATCCTGATGGGGGAAATGGCTCCAATGGGATCTGAATCCTGCTGGGAAAGGGGTGATCCTGATGGGGGAAATGGCTCCAATGGGATCTGAATCCCACTGGGAACAGGGATGGGGTGATCCCAGTGGAGGAAACGGCTCCATGGGGATCTGAATCCTGCTGGGATGGGATGATC
The DNA here is from genome assembly GCA_013397115.1 of Edolisoma coerulescens. Lineage (NCBI taxonomy): Eukaryota > Metazoa > Chordata > Aves > Passeriformes > Campephagidae > Edolisoma > Edolisoma coerulescens. The sequence continues at coordinate 20,160 of VWZW01006555.1, forward strand.
TCAATAAAGACAACAGCTCCATTGGGATCTGAATCCTGCTGGGAATTTTAAGGTTTTGGGATCATCCCAATGGAGAAAACGGCTCTGTGGGGATCGAATTCCACCGGGAAGGGGGATCCAGCCCGGCGTTCATGGGAATCTCAGCTGGGAGCAGCCCCCGGCGCCTGGCGTGTGCCAAAGTTTATCCCTTCCCTCCCTTTTCCAGGAGAAAATCATTCATGGAAAACAAACAGCCGGAGTTTACAGGGCCCGTGGGACGGAGCAGAGCCCAGGAACGCCGCTTTAATTAAAATTTGGAATTCCAGCNGATCTGAATCCTGCTGGGAAAGGGGTGATCCTGATGGAGGAAATGGCTCCAATGGGATCTGAATCCTGCTGGGAAAGGGGTGATCCTGATGGGGGAAATGGCTCCAATGGGATCTGAATCTCACTGGGAACGGGGATGGGGAGATCCCAATGGAGGAAACGGCTCCATTGGGATCTGAATCCCGCTGGGAATTTTAAGGTTTTGGGATCATCCCAATGGAGAAAACGGCTCTGTGGGGATCGAATTCCACCGGGAAGGGGGATCCAGCCCGGCGTTCATGGGAATCTCAGCTGGGAGCAGCCCCCGGCGCCTGGCGTGTGCCAAAGTTTATCCCTTCCCTCCCTTTTCCAGGAGAAAATCATTCATGGAAAACAAACAGCCGGAGTTTACAGGGCCCGTGGGACGGAGCAGAGCCCAGGAACGCCGCTTTAATTAAAATTTGGAATTCCAGCCTGCCGGAACCAACAGCCAGGGCTGGATGCTCCTGCAATTCCCACCTGCTCCATCATCAGCATGGAAAACCACAGACTGTGCATTCCCGGCGGAGCAGCGGGATTTGGGAAGCGCGGCCCGGGAAGGGGAGCCAGGATCCATCAGGGAAGCGCCCGCGTGGATGCAGAGCCAGGAATCGCACGGAGAATGGAGCGGCCCCGAGCCCTGCCCGTGCTCCGGGAGGGATCGGAGTCTTTTCCATGATTTGGGAATCAGGGACGTGCTCCCAGCCCTGGATTTGAGGAGGAATTTTGGGGATTGTCCCTTTTCCTGCTGTTGTGGTGACGTTTTAGGGTGAACCCCTCCCACCGAGGGTGCCCCAAACCCTTCATCCATCTTTTTTTATGGAATTTGAGCTTTTCCACCTTTTCCCGCTCCCACCCCACCCCCCCTCACTAAGGGATAACGAACCAGTCTCCACACCAAAGGAACATTTATCCATGAAAATCCACGGAGGGACGATCCTGACGATAACACGCGGACGCTTTGGGAAGGACAGTTGGGTTCTCTCTCTCTCTCGGGATGCTCCTATGGGAAGAACTTCCCGGAAAGCTCCTTCCGGCTGTCACCACCCCAAATCCCGAATTCCTGAGGGATCTGCTGGGATTGGGAGCCCTTTGGTCTGGGATGGGGATTTTATGGAGACCCTCAGCTGCTCCCAGGTCTTGCTGTCTCTCTCTGGGACTTTCACTGAGGAGTGGGATTAAACTTCCAGCAGGAATGGGATTTGGGGTGGATATTCTGCAGGAATGGGATTTGGGGTGGATATTCCAGCAGGAATGGGGTTTGGGGTGGATATTCTGCAGGAATGGGGTTTGGGGTGGATATTCCAGCAGAAATGGGTTTTGGGGCGGATATTCTGCAGGAATGGGATTTGGGGTGGAGTATTCTGCAGAAATGGGATTTGGGGTGGATATTCCAAGGAAAAGGGGGATTCCCATGCTAACCTTTGCATTACAATGATTGTGTTCATTATCCAGCTGGACACGGGATTTTGGGGCAGGGTGATGCATTTGGGAGAGGAATAAATCCCAGAATCCCAGAATGGGGAAGGCTGGAAGGGACCATGGTGGGTCCTGGAGGCTGAAATTTGGAAATTTTTTGGATTATGGAGATTTGAATTGTAAATAAACCCCAGGAGCTCCCGGGCTGGGCTGTGCGACCTCGCACAGCTCCAGCAAGGACACGGAAATCCCAAAAAACCCAAATCCCGTCATCCCAGTGGGAACGCTCTGTAAACAGTGGATCCTGCGCTTCCATCCTGGAATGCTCGGCCATGAGGAGCCCTCGAGGGACAGCGGAATAAAAACAGCAACAAAGACACGGAATGGGCGGGGCAGACCTTGTATCCACCGAGAATCCCGGGAAAAACGCTCCAAACAATGGGAATCGCCGCCGGATGGATCCTTGGCTCTGACTGCCAAAGGTGCCGCCAGATCCTTGGCTTCGACTTCCAAAGGCACAGTGGTTTTTCTGCCAAACAGAACCAAAACAGGCTCAGGCCCATTTGAATCCCAAAATCCAGCAAAATCCCAAAATCTAGGGATTGGTGCTGGGGGAGGGACGGTCACATGTGGAATGGGGGGTAAAGGGTGGATTTTGGAGCAGATTTTGGAGCAGATCCGGAGTGTGGATGGGGAGGGATTTGGGATTTGCTGCTCCAGGCTCCTGTCCAGTGGGAATGGGAATTTCTGCATTTCAGGACACAAAGCTGAGATTAAAATCCAAGGTTTAGGGGATCTGGAGGTGGCTCCAGGCTGGGATTTGGGGTTTGGGATGGGGGAGTTTTCCAGCTGCTTCTAAGGGGAGATGGCAGCGGGATGGGGGCAGAGCTCCGGGGGTTCTCTCCAGACTCTGCTGCTTTTCCTTTCAGGTGCCAGGGAAGAGGCGAAGGAATTCCCTTGCTTTGGAATTGAATCTCTGATCCCAGATCTGCTTAAAAAACCTGGAAAAGCCTCTGGATTCAGCTGCCCAGGAGATGGAAATGGAGCAGGGAACGGGATCACCGTCAGGACAAAGGTCCCGGCCCCAAGTCTGGGCGGGGCCACCTGGGTTTGGGCTCTTCAGTCTCCAAAGGGAGAATTTCCTGCTTCTCCAAGGGCTGGGAAAACAATTCTGCCTGAGGATGCTCCCAGGGCTGGAGCCCCTCCAGAGCCAGGCTGGGAGAGCTGGGGATGTTCACCTGGAGAAGGAAAGGATTCAGGGAGAGCTCAGAGCCCCTTGCAGGGCCTAAAGGGGCTCCAGGATAGCTGGAGAGGGACTGGGGACAAGGGGTGGAGGGACAGGACACAGGGAGTGGCTTCCCACTGGAAAAACGGACACTTAGATGGGATATTGGGAAGGAATGAGGGTGGGGAGGGGCTGGGATGGAATTCCCAGAGGAGCTGAGGCTGCCCCTGGATCCCTGGGAGTGCCCAAGGCCAGGCTGGAGCACCCTGGGATAGTGGAAGGGTCCCTGCCCATGGCAGGGGTGGGATGGGATGGGATCCAAGGTCCTTCCCACCTGCCCACATTCCGAGAGTGGACACGGAGCACACATCCCATCTTTTGGGATGGCCTCGATCCCAAATCCTTATCCCTGCTCCTGCCTCCAGCAGTAACACAGCACTTGGAGGGGAGAAAGGACAGCCTGGATTTGGGGCTTGCACCCATCCATGAACAACATTTTGGTTTTCCAGCTGCTGGATGATCCCAGGGCCCGTTCCCATCATCCTGAGTATCCCAGGCTGTCATCCTCACTATTTCCAACAGCTGGGAATTTTTCCCTCTTTATTTCCAGGGCTCCTTTTTCTCAGGATGCCCCAGGAGATTTCCAGGCTGCCCAGCGTCCACTCCGATCAGAATCTCAGCTCCTTCCCCCGGGTGATCCCGCTTCTCCCGCCCAGCATTCCCTGGAGCAGACTCTTGTCATTCCCTGCATGTCCGATCCTGACAATCCCGGGGCACAAAAACAGAGGCCCCAAGGGCACCATGGTTATTTATATCCCTAGCCACACAGATATTTATATTTCCCTCTTTGTTTTTGGGAATTCTGGCTTCAAATATGACCCAAACTCCCATTTTTGGGATTTTTAGAGCCAATCTCCGCTCGCCTTTTTACCCCTCTTGGCCCTTTTGAGCTATTTGGGTTTTTTTTGGATTGTGGATTTGGGATGGTGGCTGGAAGGGACTCAGGATTTGGCTCTGAATCATGGCAGCTCTCATGGAATCAGTGGGAAAGGCTTCCCACCCCAAACCTTCCCTCAAACCCATTCCTTTGGGACCAGAGGGATTCTACCAAACCAACCCCCCAGGCAGGGTCACACCATTCCCGTTCTCCAGGATTTGGGAAGCAGCGACACGGGAATGTGTCTTAAGGTGACCAGAAAGGAAAAAGTGGGAATTTAGGCAGGAAAAATCCCATTCCAGCTGTGCACGTGGAGCTTTGGGACATGGCGTGGCCACAGGGGTTGGGAAGCACATGGGACTGGAAAAGCTGCTCCTCACGGATGGCTCCGGGCAGGATTTGCGGGAAAAAGGATCGTTTTCATCAATCCACTTTCGGTTGTTCCTGGATCCACCTCTGCCCATTCCTTGAATTTCATCCGGCGTCATGGCTTGGATATGGGTGGATTCACCTCCGAGATAAACGGGGATTTATCCACATTTATCCAGAACAACTGGACCCTCCCAGAGCCACTTGGAAGCCTGGAGAGTCAGAAAGCTCCGAAAGTCATCCCTGCTGTATTCCCAGAGCTGTCCATGCTCAGCAGGGGCTGAGGGTCAGATTTTGGGAATAAATGAGGAATTCCTTGGTCTGTGCAAATCTGCCGAGCATTTCTCCAGAGTTCGTCCCTCATTTCTCCAGAGTTCATCCCTCGTTTCTCCTGCATTTATCCCTCATTTCTCCAGCATTTATCCCTCATTTTTCCATCATTCATCCCTCATTTCTCCAGCATTTATCCCTCATCTCTCCAGAGTTTATCCCTCGTTTCTCCTGAGTTCATCCCTCATTTTTCCATCGTTCATCCCTCGTTTCTCCAGCATTTATCCCTCATCTCTCCAGAGTTTATCCCTTGTTTCTCCCAAGTTCATCCCTCATTTCTCCAGGGTTTATCCCTCCCTTCTCCAGCGCTGCAGTGACTCCGTTTAGGAGCCTGATCTCCACACCACAAACGAGAACTCGGAGCAGCAGCCGGGAGCAAATTCCCCCCAGATTCCCCCGAATTTGTGCCTTTGTTCCCAACCAGCCGAGTTTATCCACTTGGGATCTTATTCCTGTTTTTCCTCACTCTGGGTGTGTGTTCATCCACTGGAGGAGTCCAGGGAAAATGATCCATCGGAACAGGACTGAAATATTCCATAGATCCATACGCATGTCACAAACTTCATGGTTTTTGCAAGGGAAAAAAAATTCCCTGATTCCAACAAAATCCAGGAGGTGGAAGGGAATCACCTCAACCCTCAGGATGAAACTAGCTCTGCAGAATTCCCGATCTCCCTCCAATCCTCGTTTTTGGGCTGGAATCCATTTCTAGGGCGTGAGAATCTCTTCAGGGTGGTCTCCTTTTCCAGAGCTCCACAGCATTCTGGAGTCCAGCCAAGAGGAATCACTTTGGGGTTTCCAGGGAATCACAGGGTGGTGATTGAGGAACAGCAACAAAGCTCAGCTCTGAGATCCTTCAGGAGATCCTTAGGGAGAGCCCCGCTCCAATGAGTGGGTTTGGAGTGGCAGCAGGAGACCTCGGAGCAGTGGGATGTGGGTGCCAGAGATGATCCAAGACCATGCAGGAAGTCCTGGATCTGCGCTGTGGCTGATGATTCCCCATGGAGCTGAAAATAGCCTTTTTGGGATTTTGGGATTCAATATCCCCCTGGATATCCAACAGGGAGAATGAAATTAAGGATGGGAGGAGAGAAGTGCAGGATGGGCTCGTTTTCCTGTGGGTGGGATGCACTGGGAGATCCCTCCTGCCTCACAGAGAGTACGGAAGTGCCAGCCAGTGTTGGAATTCCAGAGAAAAACCCGGCTCTGTCCCGTTCCTGCACCCGCTCCATGTGTCTGGCAGCAAGGTGGGGCCAGCCAAACATTCCCGGTGTCCGGCCCCACAACGGAACACACGGAACTCATCCCAAGGCTTTGCTGCTGGGCTCTCCCAAGGAAAAGAGACAGGAAAACAGCGCGGGAAATGCCGGCACGGCACGAGCAGGGCGGCAATGCCAAGGTGGCACCCTGGGGATGGGGACCTCCCTAGGTGAGGGTGTTGGAGTAGAAGCTGAAGCTCTCGGAGACCGTCTTGGAGTCGCTGCGGGAGGAGCCGTTGGAGGTCATGTCCAGGGAGAGCCGCCTGGCCCGGCCAGGATCGTCCGGGTCGTCATCAGCCCCGCCGAGCGTTGAGGCCACGGTGGTGGTGTCCATCCTGCTGAGCTTGGACACTGAGCTCTGCGTGCGCAGGAAGCGCGCCGAGCGCAGCTCCAGCCCCTCGTACTCCCCGGCACTGACCCACGGGCACCACCGGAACGCGTGCTTGAATCCCACCCGGAACCTGCAGGACAGGGAGCGGGAGAGACGTGGAGGTGGCCAAAGGAATGAGATGGAGATGGATAAAGGAATGAGATGGAGATTGATAAAGGAATGGGATGGAGATGGCCAAAGGAATGGGGAAAGACATGGAGGTGGCCAAAGGAATGGGATGGAGATGGCCAAAGGGATAGGATGGAGACGGCCAAAGGAATTGGGATGGACATTGCCAAAGGAATGAGGAAACACATGGACATGGCCAAAGGAATTGGATGAACATGGCCAAAGGAATGGGGACAGACGTGGACATGGCCAAAGGAATTAGGATGGAGATGGCCAAAGGAATTAGGATGGAGATGGCCAAAGGAATTGGGATGGACGTGGGCATGGCCAAAGGAAGGGGGAGATAAAGCTGAGCTTTGCTAAACAAGACAAAATTGTGATTTTTCACTGAGGGGAGGAAAAACCCTCTGAGAAATGGAAACCCCACTGAGAAATGGAAACCCACTGAGAAATCCCAATTAGGAGTTGGGAGTGCATTGATTGATGTTTTCTCTCCAAATCCACAGGGATTAGGAAAGACTTCGGATGAGGATTGTGCCATCCCCGCCTCTGCTGGAAGCAGCAGAGGGCAGGACAGAACCATCCTGACAAACCCCATCCAGCCCGCTCCGCATGTCCCGCATTCCCGTCATCCCGAGGCACTCCCGGGGCCTCCCGCTGCCCACCTGTCGTTGAGGCAGCAGTAGATGATGGGGTTGTACATGGTGGAGCTCATGGCCAGCCACATGACGGCCAGGTAGACCTGCTGGATGAACCTCTGCACATACCACTCGGGCCGCAGGTACTGCAGTGTGAAGTACACGTGGTAGGGCAGCCAGCAGAGCGCAAAGGTGCACACCACGATGATCATCATCTTCACCACCTGGAATGGGGGGAGAACGATCCAGCAGCCGTTCCAACCTCTGGAATGGCCTTTCCAACCAGGAATGTGCGGTCAACATCTTGGTTGAACCACATTTGTGGAGGAGGTGTCCTAAACCCATCCATCAGTCATTCCATCCCCTGGAATGGCCTTTCCAACTGGGAATGTGCAGTCAACATCTTGGTTGTACCACTTTTGTGGAGGAGGCATCCACAGAACACTGCTCCATGTTCAACCACCAAGTCCTCACCTGCTCCCACCCCTAATGAAGGGTTTGGAGCTGGGATTGGCTGGGACTGGTTATAGATTATGGATCCAGCTGTGCCTGGAATTCCTTACCTTCTGCTTCTCTGAGAATTGCTCGTGTTTGGGATTGGACAGGAATTATGGATCTATCCACACTCAGACTTCCTTACCTTCCATGTAGCCAATACCTGCTTGTGGTTGGGTTTGGCCAGGAATTCTAGATCCATCCATGCTCAGAATTCCTTACCTTGTGGAGATTGGCCAGGAATTCTGGATCCAGCCACTCCTGGAATTACTTACCTTTTGCTTCTCCAAGACCTGCTCATGGTTGGGATTGGCCAGGAATTACGGATCCAGCCGTGTTTGGAATTCCTCATCTTGCACTTGGCCATGACCTTCTCATGGTTGGGATTGGCCAGGAATTATGGATCCAGCTGTGCTCAGAATTCCTCACCTTGTGCTTGGCCAACACCTGCTCATGGTTGGGTTTGGACGTGAACTATGGATCCATCCGCTCCTGGAATTCCTTACCTTTTGCTTCTCTGAGACCTGCTTGCGGTTGGGTTTGGCCAGGATTCTGGATCCATCCATGCTCAGAATTCCTTACCTTGTGGAGATTGGCCAAGAATTCTGGATCCAGCCGTGCTCAGAGTTCCTTACCTTTTGCTTGGCCGACACCTGCTCATGGGTGAGATTGGATGTGAATTCTGGATCCATCCATGCTCAGAATTCCTCACCTTCCTCTTGGCCGACACTTGCTCATGGTTGGGTTTAGCCGTGGATTACGGATCCATCCCCTCCCGGAATTCCTCACCTTGTGCTTGGCCGACACCTGCTCGTGGTTGGGTTTGGCCAGGAATTCTGGATCCATCCATGCTCAGAATTCCTTACCTTGTGGAGACTGGCCAGGAATTCTGGATCCAGCCCCTCCCGGAATTCCTTACCTTCTGCTTGGCTATGACCTTCTCATGGTTGGGATTGGCCAGGAATTCTGGATCCATCCATGCTCAAAATTCCTTACCTTCTGTTTGGCCGACACCTGCTCATGGTTGGATTTGACCATGGATTACAGATCCAGCCCCTCCTGGAATTCCTTACCTTGAGCTTGGCCATGACCTTTGCATGGTTGGGATTGGACATGAGCTATGGATCCATCCACTCCCAGAATTTCTCACCTTCCTCTTGGCCAACAGCTTCTCCTGGTTGGGATTGGACATGAACTGTGGATCTATCCGCTCCTGGAGTTCCTTATCTTTTGCTTCTCCAAGACCTGCTCATGGTTGGGATTGGCCAGGAATTACGGATCTAACCACTCCCGGAATTTCTCATCTTGCTCTTGGCCAACATCTGCTCATGGTTGGGATTGGCCAGAATTCTGGATCCATCCACTCCCGGAATTCCTTACCTTTTGCTTCTCTGAGACCTGCTCATGATTGGGATTGGCCAGGAATTCTGGATCCATCCATGCTCAGAATTCCTTACCTTTTGCTTCTCTGAGACCTGCTTGTGGTTGGGATTGGATGTGAATTCTGGATCCATCCATGCCCAGAATTCTTTATCTTGTGGAGATTGGCCAGGAATTCTGGATCCAGCCACTCCTGGAATTACTTACCTTTTTTGCTTCTCCGAGACCTGCTCATGGTTGGGATTGGCCAGGAATTCTGGATCCATCCATGCTCAGAATTCCTTATCTTCCTTATCTTGGCCAACACCTACTCATGATTAGGATTGGACGTGAACTATGGATCCATCCCCTCCCGGAATTCCTCACCTTCCTCTTGGCCGACACCTGCTCATGGTAGCGGTCGGAGGAGTCCCCCGGGATGGCGCTGGCCCAGAGCGTGCGGCCGACGGCGGTGTAGGCGCAGCCGATCACCAGCAGCGGCAGCAGGTACAGCAGGACGGTCATGGAGAAGTGGTACCTGGAAAAAATGGGATCATCCCTGAGGATCCAGTGCCTGTCCCGTCCTTCTCTTCCAAACTGAACTCGGAGGGAAAGAGCTGAACATGGAAAGAAAGGATTTGGCACAATTCCCGCACGATTCCTGCACCAGGAATTCCTGTGGAGCTCTGGCTGGGAAGGATTCCCTGCTTTCATCCCGATCTTCTCCCTTTTCCAGGTTCTCCCCATTACGGATCCCTCCCCACCCCATTTGGGATAAAACCTCCGGAGACTCATCCTGCTCTTGGTAATTTGGGGGGGAAAAGTGGATTTTGCCCCCCATGGGTGGAAAAAACCTCCTGGAATGGGATGTAGCCAGGAAATTCCTGGGAATTTCCTCGGGGAAGGATTTTTTAGCTGAGCTGAGTTTTCCCTCTCACTCCTCCTCTCTTCGCATCCCAAATTATCCTGGGGATGGATGCGGGCTCTGCTCCCGACTTTTAGCTGGAATTCCTGCCAGAAATGTGGGATTTTTGGAATAGGAAAGGACAGGAATATTGAGAAGAAATAAAGGATTTTCCTGTGGAGGAAACACCAAGATTGGGATGCAGGTCCCAAAACCCTGGACTCCAGTGGCACCAGGCACAACCCCGGTCCCCAAAAGGAGCCAAATCCTTGGAGTTTTATTCAAACTCAGCCGGGAATTCAGCGACCGGATCCGCTCTCCAGGCTCTTGGAAAGGTCCGGATCCTGGGGCTGTTTATGTCATGGATAAACAAATCCCAAATCCAGCGGGAGGCTCCAGATGGAAGTGGCAAGCGCAGGCCCGAGGCTCTTCTGCCATGAGCTGGGGAGCCGCGGCGGGATTGGGAACACTGGGAATGTCGTGGAAGCACTGGGAATGTTGTGGAAGCACTGGGAATGCTGTGGGAGCACTGGGAATACCGTGGGAGCACTGGGAATGCAGAAGGAGCACTACGAATGCCATGGGAGCACTGGGAATGCTGTGGGAGCCCTGGGAATGCTGTGGAAGTGCTGGGAATGCTGTGGGAGCACTGGGAATACCGTGGGAGCACTGGGAATGCAGAAGGAGCACTACGAATGCCATGGGAGCACTGGGAATGCTGTGGGAGCCCTGGGAATGCTGTGGAAGTGCTGGGAATGCTGTGGGAGCACTGGGAATACCGTGGGAGTGCTGGGAATGCTGTGGATCTGTGAGGATTTCTGTTAAAGAGGAGTTGGTTTAAGGGGAAATCCCATAATTCCAGGTTTATCCCACAGGAGGGGATGGAGGCTCTGACCCTACAGAAAATCCTGGAAAATTGGAAAATCCTGGAAAATCCTAAAACCTGAGCCCATGAACGTGGCTGGGGCTAGCCTGGAAAACTTTCCAAATGCTGCCAGGTTAGTGGGAATTCCATTCCCAGGGCTTTGGGGTCCCTGCGTGGATTTCTGGGCTCCGATCCAAGGTTTTGCACCTTCCCAAGGGCAATCCAGGCCCTGCTGCCACTCCCAGCTCTGGAATCACTCATCCTCCCGGGAGCTGGGGCTGAATCACAGCTCCAGAGGTATGGAACGGCTCTGGGAATTCTCCCGCAGGGAACGGGGCTGGCCCCGGTCCTGCTGCAATCTCATTTTCCTCTGGCCTAATTCCATTTGGGATGGGGTTTGCGGGGCTGGATTTCATTTCGCTCGTTCCAGAGGCGTCTCCGCGGCTCCAGAGGAGGATTTTGCTGCAGTTCCCATGGAATTCAGGATCCTCGGAGTGCTGCGGGAATGTCTGCAGGAGCAGCGGGATAATGTCAGCAGCACAGAGCCCTCATTTCCAGGGGTGTCTGGGCCTGGAGAGCCGTTCCAGACAGCTCCAGGAATTCTTTTGGGATCCCAGGCATGGAAAAGCGCTGGAATTATCTGTGTGCTGTTCTGCCTGCAGGATTTCAGACCACTCAGGGAAGTTTGAGGTTTAAATTGAAAGGTTTTCAGGGATTTAGGATCTGGTGTAGGATGGAGGATCCTGGAAGAATCGCGGGAGCTGCCACCTCCTTTTCCCCGGCAAATCCTGGGAATGCTGGCACGGGAGGCATGTTCCCAGGGGCTCCGATCTCCCTGGAGTGGCCTCTCCCTTCCCTCAACAACCCCAAATGGGCGCTGACGGGATTGGGATGGACCAGAAATCCCTGTGGAAAGCAGGGATCGATGGCTGGATAAAATCCTGTGGAATTATCGGCTCCGGCTGCCGGCACAGCAGGGAAAACAGGGATGTTTTCCAGGGAAAACCAGCTCTGCACGCCAGGCTTGTGCTCCCCAGAGGTTTTCCAAGGGAATTCCCCCCTGGAGGTGTTGGAATTCTCCTGTTTTCCCTGGGAACTGGAAAAAGGATGGGATTTTTTCCTCCCGGAGCAGCTGCCCTGGAGCCTTCCCAGAATAACTGCTCCGAGGCCATGGAGCGCGAGGGGGCTGGAATGACGCCTCTGGAATGACCGAAGCACCTGTCCCAGAGTTATTTAGGGCCGGAAAATCCCATCCCAAGCTCTGCCGGGCTCCACTTGGGGAGATCCCGAGGGTTGGAACTGCGAGTTCTTCCCAATCTCCAAATTCTTTGGGATTTGGCCATCCCAAAGCTGCTGGGGATCCGCTCTCCCAGCTTTCCCGGCTGCCCCAGGATGCGAATCCCTTGTGGTTTTCCTCTTGGATTTGGAAAAGCCACTGGAATGATTCGTCCCAGCCAGGCCCTGTGGCAGTGGCTGGGAATCATGGAATATTCCGGGCTGGAAGGGACCCCCAAGGATGGAATAAGGTTGGAAAACCCCACTGGAGCCCTCCGGCCCTGGCTCCATCCATGCCACACCAGGAATGAGGTGACAAATGGCACCGGGGAGCAACTGCCACCTGCCACGCTTGGATCTGGGCACCTGCCCTGCTCCAGCGGAATTCCACAGCGGAAATCCACAGTGGCATTCCACGGCCCCAATTCCTCCCTCCTGGAGATCACAAATGCCTTTTTTATTCCCTTTTGATTCCCTATTTATTCCCCTTTTTATTCCCTTTTTGATCCCTATTTGATTCTCTTTTTATTCCCTATATAATCCCCTTTTTATTCCCTTTTTGATTCCCTTTTTATTCCCTTTTCATCCCCTTTTTATTCCCTTTTTATCCCCTTTTGACTCCCTTTTTTATTCCCTATTTTATTACTTTTTTATCCCCTTTTTACTCCCTATTTGATTCCCTTTTTGATTCCCTTTTTGATTCCCTCCCTTCCCCTTTTCCTCAATTCCTGACATTTCACTCCCCTCGGGATGGGATGGGATTGGGATGGGATAGGATAGGATAAGATAGGATAGGATAGGATAGGATAGGATAGGATAGGATAGGATAGGATAGGATAGGATAGGATAGGATAGGATAGGATAGGATAGGATAGGATAGGATAGGATTGGGATGGGATGGGATGGGATCAATGGGATTGGATGGGATCAATGGGATTGATGGGATGGGATCAGTGGGATGGGATGGATGGGGTGACCCATTCCAGGACTCTATTCCAGCTTTATGAGCCCCACAATTCCCCCCAAACCCAGCTAAATCCGAAGTTTCCCGCCCCCAGGAACCCCGTTCCCACTCACGTTTTCCCGGACACGGCGCCGCCAGGCTCTGGCCACTCCACAAGGCACACGAAGCGTCCCGGGAGCTCGGCCGTGACGGAGAAATATCCCTGGGGAAAGGCGAGCAGGAGCGCCAGGAGCCAGATGACCCCGATGAGCGCCTTGGTGGCCGCAGCTGAGAGGCGCGGCCGGAGCGGGTGGATGATGGCCACGTACCTGTGGGAAGAGTGGGAATGAGGGTGGGAATTCCCAAATCCCAACGCCGTGTATCTGCGGGGCGGGAAAAGTGGGAATGAGGGCGGGAAATCCCTAATCCCAATGCTGTGTACCTGCAGGGCGGGAAAAGCGGGAATCAGGGNCCCCACAATTCCCCCAAATTCAGCTAAATCCGAAGTTTCCCGCCCCTGGGAGCCACCCAACCACTCCTCATCCATCCCAGTTCCATGTTTACCACCCCGGGAATTCCAAACCCTCTCCTCTTCTCATAGGAAAAGTGGGGGAAATTTGGATTCAATTTTGACAGGATTTACTCCTGAGGGATCCTGGAGGGCTTTAATTCCAGTAAATCCCATGGGATCAGGGACTGGGATCAGGGACTGGGGTCAGGGACTCCTTCCCNATCAGGGACGGGGGTCAGGGACTCCTTCCCAAGCCATTCCCATCTCCCCCCCCATTCCCGGCTTCCCAAACCCAGCTGGGAGATCCACGCTCCGATCCCGCTCCCTGCTGGGTTCCCAGCAGCTTCCCGGGGCTTTTGTGGCGTTTCCGTGATGCTGGAATTTTCTTTGGGAATGCAAAAAGCTGCTTTGCTCCTCCGGCCCCAGTCCCTGCGTTCCCTTCCCCGATGCCCCCGAATATTCCAAATTCTGGGATTCCACAGCACCAGGAGCAGAGCAAAGCCCTGCCCTGCAAAGCCCAGACGTCCTTTAAGCCAGGCTCAAAAATAAGCCTGGCCTGGTGCCCCGTGAGGGTGGAAATCATTAATGAATTCTTATTAATTAACTGCTCCAATTTGTCCTCTCCGGAGGGTTCTTCCCGCAGCAATCACCTCCCGGGGACAGCGTGGAATGGGAACGAGCTGGAAAATATTCCCGAGATCCAGCCTGGGATTTCAGCTTCCTGAGAGGATTTTTCTGCTAAAAATGTGGGATTT
>VWZW01006555.1:42916-67158 GCA_013397115.1 Edolisoma coerulescens
AATCAGCCGGAATTTTAGGATCCCGATAAGGGCAGAGCTTCGCTATTTTATCGATTATTTTATATTTATTGATCGTGGAGCTTCCCAACCTCTCCCCGTGCGCTCTGAATCCCCAGGGAACAAAGCAAACCTTGCATTCCTCATGGAAAAGCTTTTCCCACCGCGGCCCCTCCGCTTCCTTCCCCTCCGGACCGGACACTTCCCCGCGGGCCCTTCCCGCCCCACGCGAGCCCCAAAAGGGCTGGAAAATCCACGAGAACCCCTCCTCTCCCGGCTGCTGGGGTTTAATTAAACTGCGCACAGGGAATTGCCCCTTCCCGCAGTTCGTATCCAGGGATTTTAACGCCGCAGCTGCTGCCAGAACCATCCCGGCCCTGCTGCTCCAGCCGGGAATGCTGCCAGGAGCGCCGCTCTTCCCTCGGGATGCGCCGGGAATCGCCCGGGGAAGGCGCGCTCGTCCCTCCCGGTTGGCCGGGAATGATCCCAAATCCCGGGCTGGGGGGAAAGGAGCCGCTCCCAGGTAAATCCGGGAGGGATGCGGGCTGGAAGCTGCGCGTGCGGAGGGAGCTGCTGGAATTCTTCGCTCCCCCCTCCGCTCCAGCCACAGGTCCGTTGTTGAACCCGGACAGAGCCGTTGATCCCGAGGTTTATTCCAGCCGGGATCTCGGCGTTTCCAGCCGCTCCAGGGGGGTCCAGGGGGGTCCAGGCCGGGGGCCGAGCGCTCTTCCCGAGGATCCCGGACCGCTCGATGGCGGCATCGCTTAAAAATGCGGGAGGAGGGGAGGGAGAGCGGCCCGGAGAGCCGGGAATGCGGGCTGGGAATGCGAGCTGGGAATGCGAGCTGGGAATGCGAGCTGGGAATGCGAGCTGGGAATGCGAGCTGGGAATGCGAGCTGGGAATGCGAGCTGGGAATGCGAGCTGGGAATGCGAGCTGGGAATGCGAGCTGGGAATGCGAGCTGGGAATGCGAGCTGGGAATGCGAGCTGGGAATGCGAGCTGGGAATGCGAGCTGGGAATGCGGGCTGGGAATGGGAACTGGGAATGGGAGCTGGGAATGGGAACTGGAAATGCGGGCTGGGAATGTGGGCTGGGAAAGGGATTCCAAATCGCCCCTCCCCGCCCCGCGATTTTGGGGAGCGCCATAAATCTGGGAAAGGCCGAACCCAAATCCAGGGGGGATTGGGAATCCCAAACACTCGGAGCCATTCCCAGCAAATCCTCCCCCTTCCCTCCATTCCCGGTTGCTCCAGGGAGCTCATCCTTCCCTCCTGCCTCAGCTTCCCGCTGGGAAAAGGAGGAAAAGTCTTGGCAGCTCCTGGAGAAAAGATCCGGCTCTTGTTCCCTGCGCAAGGAATTGGGATCCGGGTGATGTCCCCGTCGGAGCAGGTCCTGGAAGGGGCACGGCGGTGTTGGCATGGGAATTTGAGGAATTCGGAGGGGATTCCACGTTTTCTTTCCTTTGGAGGGGATTGAATTTAAAGGAAAGCAATCAATCCATCAATCCATCAATCCATCAATCGATCTGAGGGCCTCACCAGCCCTTCCAGAGCCTTTTCCCGGCGTGTTTTCCACAGGGACGGGATCCTCTCCCGCTGTGGATTCCCCCCCAGCTCGGGGGGACACAGGACCCCCCCAAATCCCACTGCTCCGGGAGGAAAATCCATCCTCGTCCTCCAGAATTCCCAGAGACGGGAATTCTCCATCCTCAGAGGTTCCATCTCCTCCACCCGCCCTGACCGAGGGCTGGGATCCCAAAAACCGGGAGTGAGGAACACCGGGAGCAGCTTCAGGCTTTGCCCCCTGCCTGGATTGAAGCCGCAGGTCCCAAACCACCGGCAGCCCTTGGGATCGGGGTTTCCCTGGAATTTTGGCCGGGATAAAATCCGTGCGGGCGGCTCGGGCTGGGCTTTGAACCCGCGCTGGGAGCTGGGAGGGGTTTCCCAATCCTGTTGTTGGGGGGTTTCCCAATCCCATTGTTTTCCTCCTCCTCTTCCTCCTTTTCCTCCTCCTCCTCTTCTTCCCAGGGCACTTTCGGGATTCGGAGCCTCCCACGCCTGGATTTGGAGCCCTCCAGGCCGGGCAGGCAGGGGTTGAGCAGCTCGAAATTTTGGGGAGTTTTCCCCAAATCCGGGTTGGTTTTCCTGGTTTTTAGCGGTCAGAGGGTGAAATTGGAGCATCCCAAGGTGGGATTTATCTCCCTGAGGATCCTGACGGGATTCCTGGAGGGAAGAAAATATCCAGGGAGCTTGAGGATTTCAAGGATTTTCCCCCCCTTTTCCCCCTTCTTTTCCCCCTTTCCTCCCCTTTTTTTCCCCTTTCCCCTCCCAGTTTCCCTGATGGCAAATCCCAAATCCTTGGATCAGTGTCCATTGCCCTGGGCCTGTCCCAGCCCGAATCCCTGGGATATTTTGCTCCATTGGGGTCTCCCGGGTGTCCCTGTGGGGTTTTTATCCCACCCGAGCTCTCCGTGTCCCCATCCCGCAGTGAAAAATTGAGGGAAAACGGGAAAAAAATGGGAAACAAACCCTAGGAATGAGGCCTTTGGGAGCTGCCAGGAAGGGGAAGCTCAGGGCACATCCAAGCCTCGGGAATTCCCAGCAGAATTCCCACGTTCCCTAATCGGATTTCGGGGAAATGGGAGCGCGGAGCTTGGGAGCATCGGCAGCTTCCCGAGGGATGGGAACGGGGATTTGTGGGATTGGGGCTGTCCAGGGCAAGGCTCTGGAGAGGGATGGGGATTTGGGAATGGGATTGAACCTCGGGAGTGGGATATTAATGATCAATGATCGATGATTGATTAATGATTAATGATCAATGATTAATGACTCCAAACATTTGCCCCTCTGGAACCAGGCTGGGAGAGCTGGGAATGTTCACCTGGAGAAGGGAAGGATTCAGGGAGAGCTTCCAGCACGTTCCAGGGCCTGAAGGGGCTCCAGGAGAGCTGGAGAGGGACTGGGGACAAGGAATGGAGGGACAGGACACAGGGAATGGCTTCCCACTGGGAAAGGGGAGATTGGGGTGGGATTTTGGGAAGGAATGAGGGTGGGGAGGGGCTGGGCTGGAATTCCCAGAGGAGCTGTGGCTGGCCCTGGATCCCTGGAAGTGTCCAAGCCCAGGTTGGAGCACCCTGGGACAGTGGGAGGTGTCCCTGAGGGGGCCATGGATGGGATCCAAGGTCCCTTCCCAACCCAAAAATTCCAGGATTTAAATCAGTTTTGGGGCTGCCCAAGGGAGGTTTGGCTGAGCTGGTCCTGGGCCAGGGCTGGAGCTGGATCGGGATCAGGATCAGGACCAGGATCAGGATTGGGATCAGGACCGGGATTAGGATCAGGACCAGGATCAGAATCAGAATCAGGATTGGGACTGGGATCAGGATCAGGATTGGGATTTGGATCAGGATCAGGATTGGGATCAGGACCGGGATTAGGATCAGGACCAGGATCAGAATCAGAATCAGGATTGGGACTGGGATCAGGATCAGGATTGGGATTTGGATCAGGATCAGGATTGGGATCAGGACCGGGATTAGGATCAGGACCAGGATCAGAATCAGAATCAGGATTGGGACTGGGATCAGGATCAGGATTGGGATTTGGATCAGGATCAGGATTGGGATCAGGAAAAAAAAAGGAATTTAAAGGTGCTGCAGCAGCTGCTCTCATCTGGCAGCTCCACAAAATCCCTCCCTGGATCTCCCAGACCCCAAATCAGGGATTTTTTACCCCAAAACCTCCCCTAAACCCCCTTTTCCCCCTCTGCCTGTCCAGGGCCTCCCCCGGCACCCTAGGATTTGGGGTCTCCTTCATCCCGAGTTTCTTGTTGTACTGAATTATCCATGGAAAATGGATCCAGGGGGAAATCTGTGGGATGGGAAGGGAATCCCGGCCTCTGCTGCTGGAAAATCCCCCGGCAGCACCAACAGCCCCAGTTTTGGGCCCGGTTTTGGCTCTTTGATCCCATCCCGAGGTTTGGGGTGATCCCAGGCAGGATCAGCCCCGCCCATGGTCAATGATTAATTCCTGGGATCGATGCCCTGTCAATGATTAAATCCCATAAATCAGGGCTTGTCCAGCTTATCCACGCTCACCCTGGAGCTCCAGCAGCACTTCCAGCTGGGAAAAACATTCCGGAATAAACCTCAGGCTGCTCCCACCTCCCTCCCCCGAGGGCAGCGACGTTAAAGCTCCAAATCCTGTTAAAATTGGGATTTTGGGATCGACTCTGTCGGCACCGAGCCTTTCCTGAGCCTCTCCAGCAGGGCCCTGTCCATTAAATAAAATCAACGGATCAATTCCAGGTCGGATTCTGCTTATTCATCCCTCGGGCTGGAACGGGAGAAGCTTCCGTGTGCGTCGGTGCTGCCGGAACGGCGTCGCCTTTTCCAGGAGGGAGAGCAGGGAATTGGATTTGAGTTCCTTGGGGGAAAAGAGAAAAAAAAAAAAAAAAGGAATTTAAAGAGCTCTCGGCTCCCTGCGAAGGGAATTTTCTCACCGGGTTGGAAGGGGATTGAACATCGTCCTGAGGTGGAATTATTGAAAAAAAAATTCAAAGTAAGGGGTTTTTAAGGGGAATGAAATCATTCCTGATTTCCATGTGGGAATTCTCCTGGCCTCAGGGCTGAAGGACAGCGAAATTCAGCCCTGCAGGGAGCAAATTTCTCCTTTCTGGGGTGCACTGATAAAAGGGTTTCGTTGCTGTTCCCATCCCCGCAGCTCCAAATCCGGGATTTGTTGGGAATGAAGAGCACGGCACAATTAACCACGGGTGGGATCTCGGGCATTAATTACCAGGAGGAGCCCGGGATGCACTCAGGGCATTCTGAGTTATCCCGATGGAGGTTTGGGATTTGCTGGGGTGTGGAGAAGGAGGGGAGAGAGCCCGAAATCCCTGGGATTCCCAGGTCGGGAATCACATCCCAGACGAGGCCCCTTTACCAACAGCCAGGCTGCAGACGGAGGGGGTTCCCCTGGGCTGGGGGCTCCCCTGGCTTGGGGTCTCCCTTGTTTGGGGGCTCCCCATGGCTGGGGGTTCTCCTTGGCCAGGGACTTCCCTTGGCCAGGGCCCCCTTTAGTCGGGGGTCCCCTTAATTGGGGTCTCCCCTTGATGGGGGTCTCCCCTTGAGTGGGGTCTTCCCTTTGTTGGGGTCTCCCATGGCCGGGGTCCCCCCTTGTCTGGAGGCTCCCCTTGACCAGGATATTCCCTTGACCGGGGTCCCCCTTTTGCCGGGGTCCCCCCTTGTCTGGGGCCTCCCCATGGTTGGAATCTTCCCTTGTTTGGGGTCTCCCGTTAATTGGGATCTTCCCTTGTTTGGGGTCTCCCCTTGTTTGGGGTCTCCCCTTAATTGAGATCTTCCCTTGTTTGGGGTCTCCCCTTGTTTGGGGTCTCCCCTTGTCTGGATGCTCCCCATAGCCTGGGTCTCCCCATGGTCGGGGCCCCCCTTTAGCCGGGGTCTCTCCTTTGTTGGGGTCTCCCCTTAATTGGGGTCTCCCCTTGGCCAGGGCCTCCCTTGGTTGGGGTCCCCCTTGACTGTGGTCTCCCCTTGCTTGGGGTCTCCCCTTAATTGGGATCTTCCCCTGTTTGGGGTCTCCCCTTATCTGGATGCTCCCCATGGCCAGGGCTCCTCTTCAGCCAGGGTTGGGGTCCCCTTGGTTGGGGTCTCCCCTTTAGTTGGGGTCTCCCCTTGATCAGGGTCCTCCCTTGGCTGGGGTCTCCCCATGGTCAGGGGCTCCCCTTCGCTGGGGTCCCCCCATGGTCGGGGCCCCTCTGTAGCCGGGGTCTTCTCTTTGTTGGGGTCTCCCCTTGATTGGGGCCCCCCTTGACCGGGGTCTTCCCTTGAGTGGGGTCTCCCCTTGTCTGGATGCTCCCCATGGCCAGGGCCCCCCTTTAGCCGGGGTCTCCCCTTATTTGGGATCTCCCCTTAATTGGGATCTCCCCTTAATTGGGATCTCCCCTTAATTGAGATCTCCCCTTAATTGGGGTCTCCCCTTGGTGGGGGCTCCTCTCCCTCTCCAGGGTCCGACTGCAGCCGTGGCTTCTCCCAACTCCTCTTTTCCCTCTTTTTATCAAACATCCCTTTTTTATCATAAATCCCTGGGACCTTTTGCCCTCCCTGGTGCCACGTTTGTCCCTCCCAAGGCCCCAGCAGCTGTGGGATCTCCCAGTGCCGATTTTTCCTCTCCTGGGGCTGATTTTTGCTCTCCCAGGGTTGATTTTTGCTCGATTGCAGCACTTTTGGTGTGAAAAATTCGCTAAAAATCCCACCCAGGCACCCGATCTGGAGACTCCCAGGGAAGCACTGAGCTGGGAAAAGGGAAATTCCTGGAAAACGCCGCAGTTCAGTCAAGTTTAGCACTTTAGGAAAGAACTTTCCTCACTGTAGGAGGGGAAGGGATCGCTCTGGGTTGTTCAAAGTGGTGACGACAAAATAATAAAAGAAATCCAAGGAGTATCAAGAGGATCAAAATCTGAGGGGGATCAAAAAAAAAAAAACCAGAATCTGAGCGGGATCCAAAAGATCAAAATTCGAGGCAAATCCAAAAAGATCAAAATCCAAGGGGCTAAAAAAGATCAAAATCTGAGGGGATCCAGAAAAATCAAAATCCGAGGGGTCAAAAGATCAAAATCTGAGGGGGATCAAAAAGATCAAAATTCGAGGCCAATCAAAAAAGATCAAAATCCAAGCGGGATCCAAAAGATCAAAATCTGAGGGAATCGGAAGAAATTCCAGAGCCCCGTGTGGATCGGAGGAGGGCTCAGGAACGCAGGTGCTTCCTCAATTCTTCCCGAAAAAGAAATATCCATAGGAACAGTCAGATCCTTCACATCCTGTGAAATTCCGGGATAATCCCGGTGGGAAAACCCCCTTTTAAAATGCGATTTCCCCGCTCTGGGCAGGAATTCCCAGCCCCGAGCCCTTAAAGGGTTAACGCGGCCGCGCTCGGCTCCTGCCAGGCGGAAATTATCCAAGTTCAAGCCGCGGTTCTCCCGCATGAATTCCAGCCAGGAGCCGCCGGGATGGCCGGGACCTGCCGCGATTCCCACTTTTATTACTACGGCATCAAATTCGCGCTCTCCGCCTATGCCACGCTCTTCTCGGTACGTTGTTTTCCCATTTTTTCCCATTTTTTCCCAGTTTTTCCCGTGTTTTCCCGCGTTTTCCCGGTGTTTCCCCATGTTTTCCCCGTGTTTCCCCACGTTTTTCCCAGTGTTTCCCCACCCCCGCATGGTGGATTTGGCTTTTCCAGCGTTTTCGCTTCCCAAAGTCCCAGTTTTCCCTTCCCAAAGCCCCCAGTCCTAGAGGAAAACCCACAGTGCCTCCAAGCCCCCAGGGCCAGCTCCAAACCGGGAATTTTTGGGGTGGTTGGCACCATCTGGGCAATTTTTGGGTCCAAACTGGGCATTTTTGGGGTCCAAACTGGGCATTTTTGGGGCGAACCCACGGGTTTTGGGCAGGTTTCTAAGCGCATCCTCCCCCAGCGCTGCTCCCGCAGATCCTTTGTGGCAGTAAGTCCTGTTTGGAGCATAAAAAAATCGGGAAATTCAGAATTTTCACCCCTCCAGACATCGAGGGAGGTTTTAGCCACGGTTTTTATTGGAAAAATTAAAAATAAAGCGATTTTTAGGCGGTTTGGAATCCCTGAACTCGGCTCAGGGCGGGATTTCCCCACACCTGGGAGGTGCAAACACGTGCGGGAGCAGGAGAGGGAAAACCCGGGAATTCCAAGGCCCTTTTTAGGACGTTTTTGGAGTTTTTCTTGCGTAACCCCGAGTTTATTTACCAATATTTCCTCCTCAGGGCTGAATAACCCCAGGGTGGGACGGAGAGTCTGGGTGTGAGTGCAGAAATTCCTGTGCAGGTGCTCGGAAAGGATTTGAATTCCTATTTTTATCTGGTTTTCTTCCATGGATGAGCTCATGGGAGGGCAGGCCTAGCCCTCGTGCCTGAGGGCCCAAAAATCCCCCCAAAATGGTGTTTTTTTGGAATATATCCTGGATTTCATGGGGCTCTGTTGAGTGGGAAAGCTCTGAGAGGCCAGACCTCTGTGAGATTCCCACAATTCCCAAAAAAATCCGTGTTTCTCCCACATTTCTGGCTCAGGTTGGAGTTTTGGGTGGGCATTGTGCAATGTTTTCGCTTTCCAAATGAATTCCTGGGAAATCCCGAGGGTTTGGGTTCTCCAAGGAGCCGATCCTGCTCAGTTTGGGGTTTTCCAGACGTTTCTGAGGAGCTGTGGGTGCTGAAGGAACCACGGGGTTTTCCCGTTTTCCTCCCAATTCATCTCCACGCTGGGAATTGTGGATTAACCCTGGGACAATTCCCAGTTTTTTGGGGGAATTTTGGGAGGGAACCCACCAGCAGGAGACCCAGATTTGTCTGAAAAACGGGAAAATAGCCACAAAAAACCCCCCACTTTGGGCAGCTCCAACCCCTCCTGCCTCCATGCCTGGGATGTTCCCAGGCGGGAATTCTGCTCCAGAGAATCCACGGGAATTGTGCGGCTCCCGGGAGCCTTTCAGCCTGACCTAATTCCGGCCTCATTTGCACAATCGCCGCCCAATTAATTCTGGGAACCCTCCAAGCCTCGTTAACGACGGGATTGGGGCCGGGGCTGTTCCCGGGATGTTTTTCCTGGTAAAACCAGGATTTTGTAGGAATTCGCTTTGGAAATTCGCCTCCCTGGAATAAAAATCCCGTGGGATGAGGGTTGGGTTGGTCTCCATGGAGGATTGAGGAGTTTTGGGGGTCCCAGCCTGTGGAAAATGGGATTTAGAGCCTGTGGATCATTTCCAGGGATTTCGTTACAGCTGGAAAAATCTGGGAAGGAGCCTGGGATGAGCCGGAGAGTGGCTTTAAACCAGGGAATTGTGGCAAAGATTTGGGATTTCCTTTCCTAAAAAACCTCTTCTTCCCTTTCCTTGGAAAATCTAAGAACATAAAAAATACGGAAAATTCTTTTCCCGTCAAACTGAGAGTGGATATTTCAACTGATCCTGCTAAAAATCAAGATTTTTACATTCCCTCTGGGAAAAAAGGCCATTCCTGCCATTACGTGTGGAAAAAAGGCCATTCTTGATGTTTCCTCTGGAAAAAGAGGCCATTCCCGACATTCCCTCTGGGAAAAAGGCCATTCCTGACATTCCCTCTGGGAAAAAAGGCCATTCCTGCTGTTCCCTGTGGAAAAAAAGGCCATTCCTGACATTCCTTCTGGGAAAAGGCCATTATTTCCTCTGGAAAAGGCCATTCCTGCCATTCCCTCTGTAGGAGCTCCCAGCTCCAGAAGAGCTTTTCCCAGTTCCCATCTCAGGATTCGCCAGGAGCTCAACCCCTCCCAGAGCCACGTGTTAATTATTCCCTATTCCTTAATTGCCTCCCATCCCAATTCCAAGTGGCTCTGGGACAGGGATTTCCAGCAGGAATTTCCATCAGGGATTCCCACCTTTATCCTTTCTCCTTCCCAGCTCCTTGCCCAGCTCTTTCCCTGCTGTTGGATGGGGAATTCCTGGAGAGGGATTGGGGTTTGGGATGGGCTGTGGGACATCCCGGAGCCATGGGGGCTTTCCTTGGACATCTCCCAGCTCCCCCTTTCCCTCGGAACCCCTTTTTCCGCCCAAATCCTGAACATCCCAAAAATCCTGCTGCAGATCCTGGGGCTGCTGATCCTGAGTGTTGGGATCTACGCCGAGGTGGAGCGGCAGCGGCACAAAACCTTGGAAGGGATTTTCCTGGCTCCAGCCGTGCTGCTGCTCCTGCTGGGAGTGACCGTGTTCCTGGTGTCCTTCGTGGGAATGGTTGGGAGCCTCCGGGACAACCGGACACTGCTGAAGGTGGTAAGGATTGGGATGGGCTGGGGGGAATTCCATGAATCCAGAGTCACCTCCATGGTTTGGGAATGCCAGGGAGGCAATTGCATGAATCCAGAATCAAAACCACATCTGGAGGGTCTTAAGGAGGAAATTCCGTTAATCCGGAGTCATGTCCATGGTTTGGGGATCTCCAGGAGGGAATTCTATTAATCCAGAGTTAAAACCATGGTTTGGGGATCCCAGGGAAAGAATTCCATGGATACAGAGTCACCTCCTTGGTTTAGGGATCTCCAGGAGGGAATTCCATGAATCCAGAGTCTCCACCGTGGTTTGGGGATTCCCAGGGACAGAATTCCATGAATCCAGAGTCTCCACCATTGTTTGGGGAGCTCCAGGAGGAAATTCCATGGATCCAGAGTCAAAACCATGGTTTGGGAGCACCAGGGAGGGAATTCCACTAATCCAGAGTCACTTCCATATCTGGGGATCCCAGGGAGGAAATTCCACGAATCCAGAGTCACCTCCATGGTTTGGGAATGCCAGGGAGGGAATACCATGCATCCAGAGTCAAAACCACGTCTGAGAGGTCTTAAGGAGGAAATTCCATGAATTTGGAGTCTCCACCATGGTTTGGGTACCCCAGGGAGGGACTTCCATGAATCCAGAGGCCGCTCCGTATTTTCCCTCCCAAGGTCCATCCCGGGCTGCGAATTCCCGAGGAAAAGCGCGTCCCCCTCCCTGCCCAGCCCCCGTTTTGTGGAATCGGGAGGTGAAAAGCCAGGAATTGCTGGGGAGAGGAAGGAGGAGGGAACGGTGGCAATCAGGGCTCTTGTGCAGATCGGGAATTGTCCTTTTCCTGGCAGGATGAATCCCCCTGGAGGAGGCTCGGGAACAAAAGCAATCAGGGAAAGAGGTGCTGGAGGAGCTCTTGGAGCTGAGCGGGGCCGGGCAGCTGTGGCTTCGTCCTGATTTTATGGGAAAACGGGGAAATTGTGTCCAAAAGGATCCGGGATTTGTGTGCTAAAGGATCCGGGACTGTGTTTAAAAGGACCCAGGTTTGCATTTAGAAAGACACGGATTTGTCTCCAGAAGGATCTAGAATTGTGTTTTAAAGGATCCATCCGAATTTGTGTCTAAAAGGATCCAAGATTGCGTTTAAAAGGATTGGGAATCTGGTTTAAAAGGATCTGGGATTTGTGTTTAAAAGGATCTGGATTCGTGTTTTAAAGGATCTGGAATGTGCTTGAAAGGATCCAGGACTGTCTTTAAAAGGATTCGGGATTTGTGTCTAAAAGGATCCAGGATCATGTTTTAAAGGACTGAGAATCTTGTTTAAAAGGACCTGGATTTGTGTTTTAAAGGATCCAGGATTTGTGTCTAAAAGGATCCAGGATCATGTTTTAAAGGATTGGGAATCTTGTTTAAAAGGACCTGGATTCGTGTTTTAAAGGATCCAGGATTTGTGTCTAAAAGGATCTGGGATCGTGTTTAAAAGAATATAGGATTGCATTTAAAAGGATCTGGATTCATGCTTTAAAGGATCTGGAATCTGGTTTAAAAGAGTCCAGGATTTGTGTCTAAAAGGATCCAGGATTGTGTTTAAAAGCATCTGGAATCGTGTTTTAAAGGATCTGGGATCATGTTTTAAAGGATTTGTGTTTTAAGTGATTTGGAGTCATGTTTAAAAGGATCTGGGATTGTGTTTAAACCTGGATTTGTGTTTAAAAGGATCTGGGATTTGTGTCTAAAAGGATCCAGGATCGTGTTTTAAAGGATCTGGGACAGTGTTTAGAAGGATCCAGATTCCCATTTAGAGGATTTGGGATCATGTTTAAACGGATCTGAATTTGTGTCTCAAAGGATCCAGAATTGTCTTTAAAAGGATTCAGGATTTGTGTCTAAAAGGATCTGGGATCGTGTTTAAAAGAATATGGGATTGCATTTAAAAGGATCTGGATTCGTGTTTTAAAGGGTCTGGGATTGTGTTTAAAAGGACCGGGGCCATGTTTTAAAGGATCTGGATTTGTGTTTTAAATTATCTGGAATCCAGTTTAAAAGGGTCCAGGATTTGTGTCTAAAAGGATCTGGGATTTGTGTCTAAAAGGATCCGGGATTGTCTTTAAAAGGATCCAGAATCGTGTTTAAAAGGATCAAGGATCATGTTTTAAATTATCTGGAGTCATGTTTTAAAGGATCCGGGATTGTGTTTAAACCTGGATTTGTGTTTAAAGGATCTGGGATTGTGTTTAGAAGGATCCAGATTCATATTTAAAGGATCTGGGATCATGTTTAAAATGATTTGGGATCATGTTAAAAAAGGATTTGGGATCATGTTTAAAAGGATTTGGGATCATGTTTAAAAGCACCCAGATTTGTGTTTAAAAGGATCCGGGATTGTGTTTAAAAGGATCTGGGATCATGTTTTAAAGGATTTGTGTTTTAAATTATTGGGATTCATGTCTAAAAGGATCTGGAATCTTATTTAAAAGGATCTGGGATCATGTTTAAAAGCACCCAGATTTGTGTTTAAAAGGATCCGGGATTGTGTTTAAACCTGGATTTGTGTTTAAAGGATCTGGGATTGTGTTTAGAAGGATCCAGATTCATATTTAAAGGATCTGGGATCATGTTTAAAAGGATTTGGGATCATGTTAAAAAAGGATTTGGGATCATGTTTAAAAGGATTTGGGATCATGTTTAAAAGCACCCAGATTTGTGTTTAAAAGGATCCGGGATTGTGTTTAAAAGGATCTGGGATCATGTTTTAAAGGATTTGTGTTTTAAATTATTGGGATTCATGTCTAAAAGGATCTGGAATCTTATTTAAAAGGATCTGGGATTTGTGTCTAAAAGGATCTGGGATCGTGTTTTGAAGGATCGGGATTCTTGTTTAAAAGGCCCCAGATCTGTGTTTGAAAGGATCTGGGATTTGTATTTAAAGGATCCGGGCTGGTTCCTCCCCGGAGCCACGGATTCCCCCTGGAATTCTCGGTGCCGGGATGATTTGTGCCCGCTCAGGGCGGCTGAAAGCTGCATCCATCACCGCCCCCGCAGCAGGAGCGGCCACGGCTCCTTCCCATTTATCCACAGGGAACAGGCAGTTCCTGACGGCCCAAAATCCTGGGATTGATGTCCCGGAAACTCCAACCCCGCGGGATTCATGCTCCGCAGGGAGAGGAATGAAACTGCACAAATTCCTTTGTGTCTTGGGGTTGGAATATCCAGATTTTCCACCCCGAATGACCCTTTTCCATCCGTATTCCCGACCCTTTTCCATCCATATTCCTAACCCTTTTCCTGCCCCTGCTCCAACTTTTCCTCCTGCCTGGAAAAGAGGCAGAAAAAAGGGATAAAAATGGAAAATTGGGAGTGTTTTGAGCCTGGACATGGAATGCAGCCATTCCATGGCATTTGGGGTTGGAGATTCCTGGAGAATCCCAATTATTTGGGAATAATTGGGAATCTGGGAATTGCAGCATCTCCTCTTTTCAATCTGCACCACGATTTTTTCCCTGTCTTGGAGCCCGAGGCAGAGCCGGGCCCTGGGGCTTTTCCCAGCTGGAATTCGGGAATAAC
Organism: Edolisoma coerulescens; assembly: GCA_013397115.1. Taxonomy (NCBI): domain Eukaryota; kingdom Metazoa; phylum Chordata; class Aves; order Passeriformes; family Campephagidae; genus Edolisoma; species Edolisoma coerulescens. Next base: position 56,301 of record VWZW01006555.1, read on the forward strand.
GAACAAGGAACAAAACCTTGGAGATCCTTGAGGGAGGGAGGGAAGGAGCAGCTCCGAGTGCTGCTGCTCCCAGGCCAGGGGGGATTCATCAATTCCCAAGGTTTCTGTGGGAATTAGCGTCGTTTATTGGGAACTGGGATGGATGAGCTCGTTAACGGGAGCGGCGTTAATTGAATCGGGATCGAGCGGCTCTTCCCTGACTCAGCATCCAGAGAAAGATTTCCTTGGGAAGTTTCTCCATGAAATCCGGGCTTTGTTTGGAACTTTGTGCCAGGGGAGACCCTCGGGCTCCTTCCCGATCCCTTCCCGATCCTCCTTCCCAGGATGGCGGGTGACACCTGGGGACACGGCCGCCACTGCCATGCCAATTCTGGCCAAAATTCTGGGAAAAACCAGAATTCCAATGATTAATTCCTCACTTCCCTCATGATTTTGAACTCGGGGGCAGCTCCAGGATTGGATCCCGGTTTGGGTGGATTTTTCCTCTTTTTTTTGCTGCCAGAATTTTCCTCAGGAGCAAATTGCTGATTTGTGGGACCTGGCAGAGCCCCGTGGGAAGGGAACATCAGGGATGGTGCCAGGAGGGAATATCCGGGATTTTCCCAGGAATTCCATTCCCAAATGTGCCTGTGGCTGCTGCAATCCTTGGGAATGCCAAAAAATTCCGCTTCCCACCCTGTCTGTGGCTTTGGATGCCCCACTGGGGCATTTTTTGGGTGAAGAAAAGCCGGATTTCGCTCCGGTTTCCCAATTTTCCAGCCTGTGCTGGAGACCTGGATTTGTGGCTGCTTCCTTTGGAAATCCTCTTGGAATTCTGAAGGAATTGTGGGATTTGGAATTCTGAATTTACAAATCCTGGGTGTCCAGGGGGGCTGAGCATTTCCTGTGAGTTCCCTTTTGTCGAGAATTCCAGTCAGAATCCACCGTTTTTCTCCACAGTTTTTCCTGGTTTTTTCAGGACCACGAGCTGAGCTCTTTTTTGGGATTTCTCCCTTGGAAATGGGGATTTTTCCAATCTCTTCCTTTAGGGCTTGGCCCGGGCCAAACGGAGCCTGAAAGGAGGGAATGGAACAGGAGAGGAAATCCAAGAGTGGCGGGAATGGCCGAAGGGAGAAAACCACCTGGCAAAATGGGATAAAATCCCGGTTTTCCGGGAAAAACTGCATGATTGGGGATTCCAGAGGAGCCTCCCGTGGCTTTGTGGAGAGAAAAATTCATCCCGTGGGATTTCAGGCATTTCTGGGCTCTGACCAACGGTTCCCACTTGGATTCGAACCCCAATCCTTGGTCTCTGCTCCAATTCCAAAATTCCAGTTGGAATTTTTTTCCTGCTAAAAAGAGCCCAAACCCCTCAGGTTTCATTTTTGCCTTGGGTATTGACCAAGGCTGAAGAACAGAAATGTTCCCCAAATGGAATTTCTCCCTCCTGCTGTGGGATCCGGAGCCGTGACCCCAAATCCACCCCATTTCTTTGGAATTTCCATGGATTTGCGGATGGGAATCGGCTCCTGTCACCTCCCTAATTAAGGGTTCCTTCCCTGATTACCTCTGGCCCTAATGAGCTGCTGTGGGCAGTGCTGCTGCTCGGGAGGGGGCGGGGGGGGGCGGAGCTCGTTAGGTGGGGTTAATTAACAACCCCGAGCTCCAGCAGGAATTCTGGGATGTGCAGGACTTTGGGAACTGGAAGAAACGCGGGGTCAGAGGGAATATCCCGGGAATAACCCCCTCTCTCCCAAATCCCACTCTTTTTAAAGGGTTTTTTGGGATGTCAGCTGGTTGCCATGGGAACCGCCCTCCTTCCTGTGAGGGGGGAGCCTCCAAAAATTCCGAGGGAGGAGAAAAGCGGGAGCTGAGCCGAGCTTGGCTCTCCAGCCTTGGAAAAGCCGGGTGGGAATTCGCAGTGGGAATGGCCTGCAAGGACACCAAAGCTCCTGGTCTGGGTCCTTTGCTCCAGCGGGATCTGGATTTCCCAGCCTGCCCAGAGAGGGAGGGAGGAGGGGAATAAAGAAAGAAATAAATAAAATTATTAATTAATTAATGTTAAAGCTTTTCCAGGGATACAAAACCCCTTGGATTGACCCCTTGGATCAATCCCTTTTCCCTGGAGTCACCGGCAGCAGGACAGGCCCTGATTCCCATGGGAAAATTCCGGATTTGTGGGGGTTGGGAGGAGAGGAGAGCTCCAATCTTTCCATGGAATCCAAGGTCAATCCCAACCATTCCCCAAGTGCCACATCCCACAGGGTTGGGAATTCTGGGATGTGGGATTGCTCCTGTTCTCAGGGTGGATGTTTCTGTCAGGAATTTCTTGGCCCTGAGCATTCCTGGATGGGAAAAAACCATGGAAAACCCCAAAACTTGAGGAAGGAACTCTGGGAATGTCCCGGCTGGGACTGGGGGAGTTTGTTGCCCGGATTCCATGGGATGGATGATCCTCCATGGGACATCCAGCCTGGAAAACCCTGTGTCCATCCACCCCACCACCCTGGGATAATATTTGCTCCCACTTTTCCCATTTTTCCTCTTTTCCATGTGGAATTTGGCCTCCTGGTTCCTCCCATCCCCCCTTCCCACTTCCCAAACTCCTTTCCCTGTCAGGACGAGACCTTTGGAAAGGATTCTCAGCTCCCTGGGGAGCAGAAAATGGAATTTTGGGATTTCCGAGTGTTCCAAAGCAAATTGCGGTGTCCAGGCATCCCTGGTGGAGCCGGACACGGAGCTGGAGCTGGGATAATCCCTCCTTTCCTCGTTCCAGTTCTTCTGGGTGCTCCTGCTGATCTTCCTGACAGAGCTGCTGCTCATCTTCATCGAGATCATCTTCGAGAACAAGGTGGGAGCGGCCGCGGGGTCCCTCCGGGGCCCGGCATTCCCAAGAAATGAATGGTCATTCCCGAAAATCGAATGGTTATTCCCAAAAATTCATTCCTGAACACGGAATTGTCATTCCTGAAAATTGAATTGTTATTCCTGAAAATTGTATGGTTGCTCCTGAACATGGAATTGTTATTCCCAAGAACTGAATGGTCATTCCCAAAAATGGAATGGTTATTCCTGACAATTGAATTGTTATCCCTGAACATGGAATTGCCATTCCTGAACATGGAATTGTCATTCCCAAAAATTGAATTGTTATTCCCAAAAATTGAATGGTTATTCCCGAAAATGGAACTGTCATTCCCGAAAATGGAATTGTCATTCCTGAAAATTGAACTATCATTCCTGAACATGGAATTGTTTCCCCAGCTCCTGCTCTCCTGGGAATGCTCCAGGCCTGCGCTGGATCTCCAGCACCACCCGGAGCTCTCCCGGCAGCTCCCGGGGCCATTCCCAGGAAAACCTGCTGGGTTTTAATCAGGGATTTTTTTGTTAAATCCCCACCTCAATCCCATTAATTGCCGGCTCCAAGGGCAGGGAAAAGCTGGAATGGGAGCTGAGCCAGCGGGATGGGAATGTTCCCCTTTCCCAGCACCTCCCGGTGCTGCTGGAACCTCCCGGTTCAGATTCCACCTTCTCAAAAATCCATCGAACGATTGAACGGCCAGGATCGATCCCTGCTGGCTCAGGGAATGCAGGGGACGGGAGAAATCCCTCAGGAATGGGGATTCCAGCCCCAAAAATCGATTCCCCGGTGCACAAAGAGCTCCGGGCTTCCCAACCATCCCAAAATCCTGGAATGGGTTGGGTTGGGAGGGACCTTAAATCCCATCCAGGGCCACCCTCAGGGACACTTCCCACTGTCCCAGGGTGCTCCAGCCTGGCCTTGGGAACTTCCAGGGATCCAGGGGCAGCCACAGTTTCTCTGGGAATTCCATCACCACCCTCGCAGCCAGGAATTCCTTCCCAAAATCCCACCCCAATCTTCCCTTTCCCAGTGTCCTGTCCCTCCATCCCGTGTTGCCAGTCCCTCTCCAGGTCTCCTGGAGCCCCTTTAGGCCCTGGAATGTGCTGGAAGCTCTCCCTGGATCCTTTCCTTCTCCAGGTGAACATTCCCAGCTCTCCCAGCCCCGCTCCAGAGCAGAGAATCCCGGAATCCTGGAATGTTTTGTGTTGGGATGTGCCCTAAAGACCCCTCAGCCCTGGTGACACTGTGGGAGGACTTTGCCTTTTCCAGCAGCTTCCCAAACCCCTCTGATCCCTGGAAAACGCGCTGCACTTCCTTCTCCAAGAAAAACCGGATTCTTGGAGTCCTTCCCACAAAACCCCTCTGTGCTGCCCCTCCCAGGATGGGTTTTTTTGGGAAAACTCAGCATTAAATCCTTTTTTTTTTTGGAGCCCCGAGGATGCTCCAGCCCCATCCCGCACTCCAGGAACGTTCCGGAGAAATTTGGGATTGAATCCCTGGGATGGAACTCTGGGATGGAGCAGGAGCTTTAAATTTAAATTTATTTAAAATTAATTCCAATTGAATGGGGCTGATACAAAACTTAATTAAACCCCAAACAATGAGGGAGGGAGGGGGGAGGGACAGATCCAACCTGGAATTGTCGGGAGGCACAAATCCGCCTCTGGAGCGGCGGCTGTTTATTAAATTCCCAAGAACCAGAATTAATTGGATTTGAGATGAAATCAGGGAATTAATTCCGCGGCCTCGGAGCTGCTCGATATTCAAATCAGCTTCGTTGATATGCAAATGAGGCCGGGGGATTAATGGGATTGGGATGCTGGAGAGGGAGGGGGTGGAGAGGGAGCAGAACCCCGGGACATCCAACTCCCACCTGGAAATCAGGATTTAATGCCAGAGGGATCCCGGGATGAGGCTTTTTGGGGAAAATCAGCAGGAAACGGTGAAACCCATGATGGTGTTGGTTTAGTGAGGAGCAAAGCAGGAATTAAAATATTCCTGAGCCATTCCTGGAGCTGTTTGAGATTCCCAGGAATCATCCCTGGCGCATTTTCCTCGTTCCCGAGTTCTCCTCCCCCTTCCCGCTCTTCCCAACCGTTAATTTTCCTGTCATGGGGAATTGTGAAAAGCGACGTTTTCCTCTTCCCTCCCCTCTTCCAGCTGCTCCCAAGCCAGGGCAAAGTTCCTTTTTCCCCTCACTAACATTCCTGCCTGGCGGATTTTTGGGAATCAAGCGGAGAATCCCCTCCCGGTCTGCCCTGGTTGCTCGGAGCCTCCCCGAGAACATTCCCAGGCAGCCCTAAAATGCCTTTTCCATCCAATTAGTGCTTAATTAAGTGCCTGAAGTGTCCCCAGGAGGAGCAGCAGGGACATTCCCAGCCCATCCCTGGTGGAATTTCCGAGTGATTTCTCAGGATCGGGAACGATCCCGGGCTCTGTGAAGGCTCTGCTCCCACTTGTGGAACATTTTTCCATGGATAAATCCCCTCCCAGAGCCCATTTCCCCCTCCCGAGGCAGCAGGACCCTTGGCCAGGGGTTAAATCCAGATTTTCTGTGGGATTGAGGAGTCTGGAGGAGCTTTGGGATTCAATGAAATGGAACAGGAAAAATCTGGTGGATAAAGATACCTGGGCCTGCTCCGATATGCCGGGAATGGATCCGGAATGCTCCAAAATGATGGATTTTACCCCAGGAAATCAGCTTGGCATGGGGTAAAATTCCTCCTCCGGTGCCAGCCATGGAAAACGTGGAATTTTGCGCTGTTTTCCCTCTGTTTTCCCACGTTTCTCCATCCCAGATGAACGAGGTTTTCCACTCCAACATCCAGGCGGGAATCCGGCACTACTACGATGACCTGGACTTCAAGAACATCCTGGATTTCGTGCAGGAAAAGGTTTGGTTGGGAAAACGAGGTTTTCCCTCATTTTCAGAGTTTATTCCCATCCCTGGGGTGTTTTCCGTGGATATCCTCACCCACTTTGGTTTCCAGCGGGAATTTTTTGCCGGGATTTGCCTCCCCAAGCTCAGCCCATGGGGATTTTTTGGGAATTATCCTGGAATTTCTGTGCCCTGCGAGGAGCATCAGCCACTCCCGTGCTTGGAAGGTGCCGGGATATTTCCATTCCCAGGTTTTGGTGGGAAATCACAGCCTGGAATTTTTTTACCTCTTCCCAACCTGCCCTGAGAGGGAGGAAATCAATCAAGAAATAAATAAATAGATGTGAAAGCTTTTCCAGGGATACAGAAACCCTTGGATCAATCCCTTTTCCCTGGAGTCACCGGCAGCAGGACAGGCCCTGATTCCCATGGGAAAATTCTGGATTTGTGGGGGTTGGGAGGAGAGGAGAGCTCCAATCTTTCCATGGAATCCAAGGTCAATCCCAACCATTCCCCAAGTGCCACATCCCACAGGGTTGGGAATTCTGGGATGTGGGATTGCTCCTGTTCTCAGGGTGGATGTTTCTGTCAGGAATTTCTTGGCTCTGAGCATTCCTGGATGGGAAAAAACCATGGAAAACCTCAAAACTTGAGGAAGGAACTCTGGGAATGTCCCGGCTGGGACTGGGGAGCAGGGCCCGGCTTGGAGGCAAAGCTGCTCCCAGAGAATTTGGGATGTTCCCACCTCAGCCCAAATTCCCTCATTTTCTCTTGGAGCATCCCGAATTTTCTCTCTGGATTTGGAGAAAGGGAATCTGGGAAGCTCCTTCCTCTTGGAATTAAAAAAATTAACTCCAGGGCTGCCTCCTTGGCTTTGGGAGCTGCTCTTGACTTTAGGCCCGGCCTTGCTGAGCTGAGCTCAATAACCAGGCTGGGATCCCTCTGGAGGCCTCAGGACCTGCCGGATTTGGGGAAAGATCGGAATCTTTCCCGAGTTTCGCTCCAACCTCCCTGAGATGAGGCTGGAATTCCACGTGGGTGGGATGGAGCTGCTGGGAGCAGCTGGGAATTCCCGGCTGGGGCTGTTACCAGAGCCTGGGCACGGAGTGAGATCCGGGAATCTCCCAATAATTCATGGGATTTATTTCTGGGAATTCCTGCATCTCCAAACTATCCCGGATCAGGCTCTTTACAGACCATTCAATGGTGTTTTCCCACCATTCCATGGCATTTTTACAGCATTTCATGGAATTTTCCCACCATTCCATGGAATTTTCCCACCATTCCTTGGCTTTTTCCCATCTGCTGCTTCCCATCAGGATTTTCCTCCCCTTTTTCTGAGCAGTTTTCGGGAGTTGTTTGTCCTCTCTGGCGCAGGTGGGACCAAAACCCATCCAGGAATTCCAGGTGGGAATCTGGGAATTGTAAATCTGTGCCTCGGCTGCCGCTGGGATGGAGCGGAACAGGAGGATCTCAAGAATTTTTCCTGCTTTCCCTTGGAAAAGGGGAGCAGCGGCTCCCAGGGATGAACCTCTCCCAAAATCTGCTCCTGGATGAGTTTGGTGCTTAAAAAATGGGGAAAACCCCTTTTTTTCCTGCTTTTCCAAGCAGTCCAACCTTTCATGGCCTCTCCAGGCTTTTCCTTTCAGGGGGAGAGGCTCCAATTCCAATCGTTTTCCACAAGAAGGTTTGGATCTGGCTCATTTTTGTTCTGTGCAGGACACGGAGTGACTTTTGATGGAATTGTTTTGATCTTTGCTGTGGGAAAAGAATGAAAAAAAGGAGATTTTTTTCCTTTTTTCCCTTTGTAGCTGCAGGATTTGATCCCAATTTATCCTGACGGGAAGAGAAATCCCTGCGGAGCCTGAGCAGGATTTGTGGGATGGCTGAGCTGCCATGAAATCCATCCCTGAGGGTGCTGCCAGAGCCATCCCTGCCTCAGGAAAAGCATGGATTTGTCACCTGGAATTAAATCCCGGGAGCATGGATGAGGCTGATCCCGCTGAAAGCCGAGATGGATCCAAGGCCCTGCTCACAGCTTGGGAAAGCCGCACCCAAATCCCATGAAAATGGGGATAAATGGGCAAAAATCCCACTTTTTTTTTTTTTTACCTGGTGCCTTTTTTTTTACCTGGGAGCAGGGAAAAATTGGGAATTTTGGTGCTGGAGGTGGAGATGCAGGGAATTGGACTGGATCATGGAATGATTTGGGTTGGATGGGATCTTAAATCCCATCCCATCCCAATCCCCTTCCCCTATCCCAGGCTGCTGCAGCCTGGCCTTGGGCGCTTCCAAGGGATTCGGTTTCTCTGGGAATTCCATCCCAGCCCCTCCCCACCCTCACAGGCAGGAATTCCTTCCCATTATCCCAATTAATTATCTCCTGTTATCCCTGTGTCCGTGGGAATCCATTCCCTGTTTTCCCAGGCCCATCAGGCCGATTCCAAACCCCTTTTCCAGGCTGATCCCAAACTCCTTTTCCATACAGAATGGGATTTTTGAGGAGTTTCCAGGTGCTCCAGGGCCGGGGCAGCCACAGATCCCCTGGGAATTCCTTCCCTGCCCCTCCCCACCCTCCCAGGGCAGGATTTCTCCCCAAAATCCCTATCCAACCCCAAACCCCTTGGAGCGGGAATCCCTCCTGCTCTGTCCTGGCATTCCGGGATCGTCCAGCTCCAGTCTCAGCCTCTCCCTGTGTTTTCCCTGCAGTTTTCCTGCTGTGGAGGGGACGAATTCCGGGACTGGGAAGTGAACCAGTACCACTCCTGCAACGGCAGCGGGGCCCTGGCCTGCGGGGTGCCCCATTCCTGCTGCATCCGCAGGGTGAGGCCCCGGGGCATGGAAAATCCCAATATTCCAGGGAAAACCTCCTCTTCCAGCTGGTTTTGCCACCCTAAAGGGTTTCTGCTTCATGGCATTCCCACTTGGAAAAAGGTTTGAGGGAATTTGGGCGTGAGAGGATGAAGGAGCTGGAATAGGAATGTTTATTTATGGATTACTCTGGAATTTGCTGGGATCGTGGAGTGGAATCCTGGGATAACGGTGGTTGTGCCATGGCCAGGAGGTGTTGGGAATGCCGAGGTTTTCCCAGCTGTGGGATGTGAAAGGATTTGGAAAGGGATCGGGGAAAAAAGTGGCAGTGGCTTGGAAGGACTTCGGAATGTTCACCTGGAGAAGGGAAATATCTGGGGAATCCTTGGAGCCCCTTCCAGGGCCTGAAGGGGCTCCAGGAGAGCTGGAGAGGGACTGGGGACAAGGGATGGGGGGACAGGACACAGGGAATGGCTTCCCACTGGGAAAGGGGAGATTGGGGTGGGATTTTGGGAAGGAATGAGGGTGGGGAGGGGCTGGGCTGGAATTCCCAGAGGAGCTGTAGCTGGCCCTGGATCCCTGGAAGTGCCCAAGGCCAGGCTGGAGCCACCTGGGACAGTGGGAGGTGTCCCTGAGGGTGGCCCTGGATGAGATTTAAGGTCCCTTCCCACCCAACCCATTCCAGGATTTTGGGATCTGACTAGGCTTCATCCCAGCGTGGATCCTCCCCCAGTTCCATTCCCAGCTGGACGCTGCAGGGTTTGGAAGTTTTTGGGATCCTGTTCCCGGTACCAGCTCCCAACGAGGGGATTTTTGGGGAATGAGGGGATTTTTGAGGAATTTGCTACCCGCAGGGCCAGGAGGGCTTTGCCCAAGGGTCCCTCTGGGCAGGGATCGGGAAAAGCCTCAACTCCAATCCCCGGGTGGAGCCAGGCTCCAGAGGGGAGCGGAATTCCAGAGCCAGGAGCTTCTCCTGGATGGAAATTCCCACATCTGAGAACCCAAACCCCCCACACCCAGCAGGGATTTTTGGCCAAGTGCTCCGAGCCCAGATTGTTCCATCCAACCCTGCTCCTGCATGGAATCCATCCGAGGATGAAACCTCAGGATCCGGGGAAAAACTCCAAATATCCCGATTGTGCTGGAAAGCTCCAAAAAAGGCTCTGCCGAGCTCAATCCCGGCAGCAAAACGTCCTGGAGCTTCAGATCTCCAGGAATATCAGTGCCGGATCCGAGCCTTGGCCCTGCCCACGATCCGATGATGGAATTTTCCTCATTCCTCATCAATCCTCCATTGTTTGGGGAGTTTTTTATGGAAAAAAAGGGAAATGTGGAGGCCTTTGATGATCAGTGCGGGCCTGATATGCAAATGCGATGCAGATTAGAGATCCTCTCTAATCAGGACCTTGATTAACGAATCCTGGAGCTCCTGGAGATGGAATTAGGAATTCCTGCGGCGAGGACGGGCTGCAGGGAGCCGAGGGCTTTTTGCAGAATTTTTACATTCCCATGGGTTTTTTTGGGACAATTTGGCAAAGAAAAGCTTTGGCAGGGAGAGGGAAAAATCCCGTTAATCCCAAGGGGGAGAATTTGGTAAACTTTTTGGGAATGCTCAAGGCCAGGTTGGAGCAGCCTGGGACAGGGGGAGGTGTTCCTGTCCCTCCATCCCTCATCCCAAATCCCTCTCTAGCTCTCCTGGAGCCCCTTCAGGCCCTGGAATGTGCTGGAAGCTCTCCCTGGATCCTTCCCTTCTCCAGGTGAACATTCCCAGCTCTCCCAGCCCGAGAGGATCCCGGAATCCTGGAATGTTTTGTGTTGGGAGGTGCCCTAAAGACCCCTCAGCCCCACTCAGGGACACCCCAAAGTCCGAGGGACCCGGGGTAGCCCAGAGGGGGACCCCAACTGTCCCATGCTGGGCACCTCTGGAATTCCTGATCTTCCTCTGGATTTCTGGTGTTTTCCCATTGCCTTTCCCAGGATAAATCCGTTCCCATTGTCATTCCCAGGTGCCCGGGGGAGTGGTGAACACCCTGTGCGGGTACCGGACCCTGGACAAGGAGGTGACGTTGGGTTTGTGGGAATTCACTGCTCCTTCTTCCCCAAATCCCAAAAAAAACCACTCACGGAAGGAATTCCTGTTCCCGTGCACGGCTGGGATGCAGCTGCTCCAAACTTGGGGCTTTTCCCCGGAATTTTGGGGCACTTTTGGCTCCTTCTTCATCCCATTCCCAACATACGCCATCCCTGTGGGCCCTTCTGGGATCAGAATCTGGGAATTTCTGTGCTGGGGTTGGGGTTTGGGATTTGGGGTTTGGGATTTGAGGTTT
>VWZW01006555.1:67321-80141 GCA_013397115.1 Edolisoma coerulescens
GGTTTGGGATTTGGGGTTTGGGGTTTGAGTATGGGATTTGGGGTTTTGGGTTTAGGGGTTTGGGATTCGGGGTTTGGGGTCTGGGTTTGGGGTTTGGGGGCAGCGGGGTCTGGGGTGTTCAGGGTCACTGAACCAGCCCCAAACTCAGCAGAGTTTAAACTTAACAGCAACTTTAAACTGAACTTAACTTAGGACTGACATTAAACTTAGCAAAGGAACAGCTCTCGACAGAAGTTAAACTCAGCAGAGCTTAAACTTAATAGAACTTGAATTTAACCAGACTTAAACTCAGAAGAACTTGAACTCAGCAGAACTTAAATTTAACAGAACTTAAATTCAAGAAGACTTAACTTAAACTCAGCAGAACTTTAACTCAACAGAGCTTAGGTTTAACAGAACTTAAATTTAACAGAATTTAAACTCAGCAGAACTTAAACTCAAGAGAACTTAAACTTAACAGGACTTAAACAAACTTGAACTCAACAGAAGTTGGAAGAACTTAAACTCAACAGCACTTAAACTTAATGGAACTTAAACCCAGCAGCACCTCAGGCATTTAAACTTCACCTGTAACTGAGATTAAACAATTCAGCGAATCCAGCCAGGGTTTCTCCACCCTCGCAGTGCCCCACAGGCCCGAATCCCTCACAAATCCCATGAATCCAGGGGAGCAGGGTTCCCAGGACATTTCCTATGGAATATTCACCCTCACACGCTCATGGACAGAGAGTCTGGGCAAGGTTCCTGAGAGAAATTCCCTGGAATCCAGAGGGATTCTCACTTGGGATGAGTTTAGATCTTCCCACCGGTTGCAGGACTGAGCGTGGGATCAGCTCAGGGATCCCCCAAATGCAGAAATGTGGGAATTCCCGGCAGAATTCCCAGCAGAAATGTGGGAATTCCCAGCTGGGAGAGGCCCCAGCAGAGGGAATTTGATGGTCCAGGGTCTCTCCCAGGTCCCACTCAGGGCCCCAAAAGTTGGAATTTAATCCCAACAACACCTGGACCTCGGCTCTGGAACTTCCTTTGGAAGCGTGGGAACAAAAATCTCCTCCCCCTGAGATTTTTTTGGGCCAAAAAATCCCCATCCAAGGTTGTTCCTGACAAAACTCTCGGGAGAGCACCATTCCTGGGAATACAGAGGGAATTTTGGATCCTTCTCCACTCTTTGCAGCGCCTGGAGCTGCTCGGCACCATCCACGTGCGGGGCTGCATCCACGCCGTGGGGCTCTGGCTCAAGGACAACTTTGAGGCCACCTTGGCCATCGTCTGCTCCCTGCTGCTGCCACAGGTATGCGGGGGATCCCTTGGGAATCCTCTCCCAGATTCCCGGAGTCCCAAGCTGGAAAGGCCCACAGGGATCAGGGATGGACCCCCAGTTTTGGGGTTATCAGCGCCAGCTCCGATCTCAGCTCTCAGCTCCTTTCCCGGTGCTGGAGGGTGGAAAACAAATCATTTGGGATTATTTTTCCCATCCCAATTCCATCTGGGATTTAGAAGCCCCTGGAAGCAAATCCTGGGCCAGCAAATCCCGCCCCGTTTGTTCCCACAGAATTCCTGCAAACACAGCAGGAACGGGACTCCGGATAAATCCCAATCCCAAATTGCGCTGGGTTTGCTCCCCAGCACAGGGAATGGAGCTTTTCCTTATGGACACAGAGGGAGATTTGGGGGTGCAGGGAGGTGCTTCCTTTGCCACACCTGGAATTTCTCCCTTGGATCTTCCTAGAATTATTCCTGGCCAAACCATGAGGATTTGCCATGGATTTGACCCTTTTTGGGATTTATTTTGAGTCCCAAAGCTTTCCCTTTATGGCAGCATTGGGATTGCTGGGGGTGACACTTCCTGGGGTAGGGTTTGATCCCAATGATTCCTGGTTTTCCAGGTTTGATTTTTGAAATCATTCCCAGTTTTCTGCTCGCACCAAAAGGTGGGAAGGGCTTGGATAAAGCAGCAGCTGTGGGGGAAATTTGGGATAATTTGTCAGAGCTGGAGTTCGGGCTCACAGATGGTTCAGGGGAGGCAGGGGAGCCATTCCTGCCCAGTCCTGGCTGCCATTCCCGACTTTTTTGGGAGCGTTTCCTTCCAAATGAGCATCGGGAATCTGCGGGAAAGGCAGGAATGGGGGCGGAAAGTGCTGGAATGGGGGAAAAAAGCGCTGGAGTGGGGGAAAAAAAGTGCTGGAATGGGGCAAGGACAGCCCATCCCAGCCCATCCCAACCCATCGGCACCGCCTCCCGCAGTCTCATCCATTAAGAGCCGGCTGCTAAGTGGGAATGCTGGGGACAAATCCGCGGGAATGCCAAGCACTGATGGATCTGGAGTGGTGCCATTAATTGGGAATTCTGGGGACGAATCCGCGGGAATGCTGATGGATCCCAGCAGGAGCCACGGTTGTCGAAGGCTCTTCCTGCAGAGCGGCTCATCCTCCCCATCTGCTCCTGAGCTGGAAGATGGATCGGCTTTGGATCCTGCCGGGATTTGGAGGGAATTCAGCGGAAAATGGGCGGCGGTGCTGCCAGGAGCTGCCAGCCCTCAGCCAGCTCCATTCCTGGAAATCTGGAGGGAGAGGAGTGGATTGGCCTGGAATTGCTGATCCAGGTTGATGTGAGAGGGTGGCAGAGCTGGGAATTTTGGGAAGAGGGATGGGATTGAGCTGTGCCAGCCCTGCCCCTTGTCCACATGGAAAATGTCTCTCCGTAGGGATGCAAACCTCCTCCCTGGAAAACTCCCCAGATGGCACAGGGAAGGTTGGGATTCTGATCCATCTGAGCCCAGCTTTGGGATTTTTCCCACTTTTCCTCATGATTTCTCTTCCTTAAGGTTAAACTTGGGCCTTGCTGAACTCCAGGGCTTGGAGGTTGAGGGTCTGAGCTCAGTTCCTGTCCCTCATCCCGGGATCCCAGGTTTGTCCTTGGATCTGGGGGGAGCACCGGCTGTTGGATCCTGGAGAAATGATCCAAGGAAAGTTCTGGCTGGCGTGGAGCATCCCTGGAGAGTTGGGAATTATTGTGTTGTGCTCCCACCTGGCTGAGGGCTGGGGAACGATCCCACCTGACCTTCCCATCCCATGGGGATTTTGAGGTTTTCTCCTCTTTTCCCAGCTCCAGGTGGGAGCCTGAGGCGCAGGAGAGGCTTCCGGGCTTTGCTCCCCCTGGAATCGGGCTCAGGGAAAGCTGCTGGATCCCGGTGGGATTCGCTGTGGTGGGAGACTTGGGACAGGGACAAATCCCGCTGGGATCCAGCGGTGAGGGGGAGTGACTCCCGAGGCAGAGGGAGTCGGTGAATCCCTGATTCCCCCAAATCCAGGAGCATCCCTGCCTTTTTTAGAGGGAAAACCCCAATCCCGTTGGAGGGGCTGAGTTCATTTTTCCCATCCATTCGGAGCAAGGCACAAACTCCAACCTGATCCCTCCCTGCCTCCGCAGCGTTCCTGGAATTCTCTGTTTTCCCATTCCCCAGCAATCCAAATTCCTGTGTTCCGATCCCGGCTCCGTGCCCTTCATCCCACACGTTCCCTGTCACTCCGAAGGACCTTTTCATCCAGCCCCAAACCCCCGCTGTGGCTTTAATCATGGAGCAGCCCCGGATTTTCCAGTAGGAGCAGCCGAGCTCATCCATCCTCTTCCAGCCACCGCCTCCGTGTCCCTCCCTGCCTCCAGCAGGATTCTCCACGGAGCTGGCAGAGGAACGGGAACGTGTTTGGGGTGGAAATGAGGCACAAAACCTTCCAGCAGCTTTTAGGGAATGTCTCCAGCTGGGCCTTTCCAGGGAATGTTTCCTGGTGCTGTTCCAGCAAATCTTGGAATGGTTTGGGTTGGAAGACCCTTCAAGATCTCATTCCACCCTTGCCATGGGCAGGGACCCTTCCACTATCCCAGGATGCTCCAACCTGGGCTTGGGCACTTCCAGGGATCCAGGGGCAGCCACAGCTCCTCTGGGAACTCCAGCCCAGCCCCTCCCCACCCTCATTCCTTCCCAAAATCCCACCCCAATCTCCCCTTTCCCAGTGGGAAGCCATTCCCTGTGTCCTGTCCCTCCATCCCTTGTCCCCAGTCCCTCTCCAGCTCTCCTGGAGCCCCTTCAGGCCCTGGAATGTGCTGGAAGCTCTCCCTGGATCCTTCCCTTCTCCAGGTGAACATTCCCAGCTCTCCCAGCCCAGCTCCAGAGGGGCTCCAGCCCCAGGATCATTCCCAGCCCCTCCCAGCTGGGTGCAGCTACTGCAGTAAAATAGAACCAGGAGCAGGAAGAGCTCTGCAATCCTTTGTTTTTCCCTTAAAAAAGGGGATTTTTCCATCCCGAGGAAGCAGAAGGTGACGCACATCCAAAGAAAACAAGAAAAATCCCTGGAAGGGCCCTGCCGAGGGCTCCCATCCATCTCGGTGAATTATGTTTCCCTCTGTCCCATCCATCTCCAAACCCCGCTCTGGGAGCGTCATGGATCCTGGGCGTGGGCACAGCCGTTCCCTCCCCGAAGCATCAATCCTGGAGATCGACGACTCCATTCCGTGAAAAATGCGGAATTATCCTCATGCCAGGCGTTTTCCAGGCCAGCGTCTTCATCTCCCGGTGACACGGATGGAAAACATTCCCTGGGCAAAAGGAACATGTCCTGGGAAGCTTAATTTGGGATTTGTCTGCTCTTCCATCTCCCTGCGGCTCTGGGGGGTC
This sequence comes from Edolisoma coerulescens, assembly GCA_013397115.1. NCBI lineage: Eukaryota > Metazoa > Chordata > Aves > Passeriformes > Campephagidae > Edolisoma > Edolisoma coerulescens. Next base: position 71,994 of record VWZW01006555.1, read on the forward strand.
CTTGAGCGGCTGCCGAGTGCTCACGGAGCGGGAAAAGGGAATCAACGGGATTTTTCCATCTGCAGGCCATGACCTCTCCATAAATCCCAATTTAGGGAAGGAAAAGTCAAAAAAGAGGGGAAAAACCACCTTTTTACCTCATTAACTCTGGGAAAGCCTGGAATGATTCAACATTCCAGAGGATCTGGCTATTTAAATAGGGAAGGAGCTCCAGAGCCAGGGAATGTTCCCATATTTCCATGGAAAAGGGGTTTCTTGCAGGAAATTTTCTGTGCTGGAGTCAGACACCGTCCATCCCTAAGGGAAAACATCCATGGACTTCCGGACCCTTTTTCCATTGGAAAAATGAGGGGAAAATGGAAGTTTGAGCCTTTTCCTTCATTGCTTCCCGAACTTCTGGAGCCCTTTTGCCAGAGGAGGAGGAGAAGACCTTCCAGCACTTCCAGGGAGGAGGATTTGGGGTGATTCCAGCCCCGTTGGGACAATTCCCACTGGAAAACTGATCTAAAGGAACCAATGGAGACGCCACGAGCAAAGCTGGGCTTGGGGATGGAGCTGAGCCTTGGAATTTTACACGGGAGACAGGAATTAGGTTCAGAGGAATCATGGAATGCTTTGGGAACGTCTCATTCCATGAGCAGGGACACCTTGGGATTCCCAATGGATGTTTTATGGATTCCCTGGTCATGCAAACCTCCTGGGATTTATTTGCCCCCTGGAGGGGGGCATGGATTTTCCATGGATTTGCACCCCCAGGGTGCTCAAATCCTGCAGCAAAAAGCCTGGGAAGGGTCAAATTCCAGCCAGGAAGAGCAGGCAGCTCCCTAACTTCCAACAGCAATAACTCCCGAGCAGTTCTCTTGGATCCCCATCCCAGGAAAAAATCCGCTTTTTCATTTTCCCAGCCTCAGCTCCGCTCCTTTTTGTTCCCGTTTTCCCCCGCAGTGGCTCCTTCCCGAGCTCCGCGGTGCCATAAAATCCACATCCGCCTTCGGATCCGCCAGTGCTCCGGGAAAGCGCGGTGCCCTCGGAGCTGGGGATATTGGATGCATCCATAATTCCTGACAGCTTTTGCCGTTCTCATTAAGCAGGAGAGGGAATTTAGAGCCGGGCTGGGACGGGAATGGGATCATAACTCAGCAGAGAGCGATGGCTCCGGGATTCAGGATGCTGATGGAGGCCTTTGGATAATTTCATTCCCTTCCAGAATTCCCCATTTTCTGTGGGATATTGCAGCGGGAGCAGCAGGAGGGATCACAGCCCCAGACCTGGTGTCATTCCCATGAAATGTGGTGCCAACACAAATCCTTCCGGTATTATTTGTGGCTTCGGGGAGGGAAAAATGACAAATTTCCCCTAAAATCCCTCATTTCAAAGGGCTTTTCCTGCTCTGTGGGATCGGGAGTGGGATTTTAATCAGGAGCGATGACAGGTTAACAACGGGAGATGAGGCTGAGACTCAACATCCATGGAAATGGGATTTGAGAACTGAAATCCCGCAGGATTTGCTGTCAGATGGGGATCAGCACAATCCCGTTATCCGGAGCGGTGTCTCCGGGCTCTCCCTGGAGTTCCTGGAGAGAGGGAGCCGTCCCCAAACTTCCCACATGGAAATCACTGGAACTGTGAGACAGCCTCATTCCAGGCCATCCAGATAATGGGAAATTCCAGGATATTTCTGGGATTCACTTTTCCCGTCAGCACCTGCAGAGGTTCTTTCCAGCAAAACAACCCCAACAGCAGGAATCTCAAATTCCTGGAGCTTTCCGGAGCCACATCCCAGCCTCTCACAGCTCCACCATCCTTCCCGGCATTGATCCCGTTCTCAGGGATCGGGTGGGATATCAAACAACCGGGAAGCCCCGAGGATCCGTGGGAAAGACTGGGAAAGTGGGAATGGGATCCAACTGAGGGCTCCAGGATGGGCTCAGTGCTGGGAGAGCATCTCCAGGGATGAGATTTTCCGCTGTTTCTGCCTTGGGGAAGCTGTTGATCCATGGAAATCCCCTTGGGATCCACCTCCGGGTGGATTTGGGAAGGGAAAATCAGCGTGGAGCCATTTTGGGGTGGATTCTGTGCGAGGCCCAGCTGCTCCCAGTGCTGGGAGAGCATCCCCAGGGATGGGATTTTCCACTTCTCCTGGCTTGGGGAAGCTGCTGATCCAGGGGGATTCCCCTGGGATCTGTGTCCAGGTGGGTTTGGGAAGGGAAGACTGACATTGAGCCGGGATTCTGGAGCCCCTCTGCTCTGGAGCGGGGCTGGGAGAGCTGGGAATGGTCACCTGGAGAAGGGAAGGATCCAGGGAGAGCTTCCAGCACATTCCANGGGGGAGGCGTCCCTGACCCGGGGGGGCTCTGTCCCCTGTCCCCAGGTGCTGGGGCTGGCCATGGCCTGGCTCTACTGGCAGCAGCTCAACAAGATCCATTCCTGCCTGGATTCCGTGGATTTCCGGCTCCTGGAGACGCGGGATCTGACCTTCGCCTCCCTGGATCTCAGCGGTGCCGGCTGGTGCTGGTGCCTGCCCCGGGAAGGCGGATACATCCCGGTAAATCCCAGGAATGAGGACCAGGAGGAGGAGGAGGAAGGCGCCGCTGGCCACAGCAAAGTGTGAGGAGCAGGAGGAGCACACGGAGCCGGGAATGTGGGAAAAATGGGAATTTCTTCCTCGGCTCCCAGAGTTTCTTTGGGAAAACTGTAAAAAAACGGGATTTTCCTCCTGGCTTCTGAAGTTTCTTTGGGAAAACTGAAAAAAAACGGGACTTTTCCTCTCAATTCCCAAAGTTTCTTTGGGAAAACTGTGAAAAAATGGGATTTTTCGTCTTGGCTCCTGAAGTTTCTTTTGGAAAACTGTTAAAAAATGTGATTTTTCCTCTCAGCTCCTGCAGTTTCTTTGAGAAAACTGCAAAAAATTGGGATTTTCCTCTCAGCTCCCAAAGTTTTTTCAGGAAAACTGCAAAAAAATGGGATTTTCCCTCTCGGCTCCCAAAGTTCTTTTGGGAAAACTGTGCAAAAAATGTGATTTTCCTATCAGCTTCTGAAGTTTCTTTGGGAAAACTGGAAAAAAAATGGGATTTTTCTCCTCAACTCCTGAATTTCTTTGGGAAAACTGTAAAATAATGTTGGGAATTCCTAAACCCCTCCCTGGACTGTGAGGGCAGAGCTCCCCAGGGCTCCCCTGGGCCTTTGGAGGGGTTTGGGGGGATTTGGGGTTTTTTTCCCAATAAATGGAATTCCTATCGGGTTTTCCAAGGTCGCTTCCTCCCAGTTGGGCTTTGAGTGTTGTATTCCCTCTGATTTCCTGGGGAATTGCGGCTTTCCCATGGATTCTGATGGGAATCAGGCCCCAGGAAGGTGAAAGCAAAGGGAAAAGCAGAGCAGCTCTCCCTGCAGAGCCTTCCCAGCGGGATTTTCCAGGAGAAATGGAAGCACAACTTCCATCCCTGGATCCTGCCGGGGCAAGGGGGAAAAAAATCCCGTTCCTGGAGGTTCCCGGCTTTTCCCCGCGCCAGCTTTCATTCCCAGGCGAGGAGAAGGAGATCCCAGCGGATTTTAAAACCAGGAGGAGTTTGTTTGGGATATTCCAGGGATGGAGGAAATTTGGGATATTCCTGGGATGGAGGAAATTCTCTCTGCTGGAGACCGACCCAGGAACAGGTAAGGAATCTTTTCCGATGTTTCTGTTTTAGCACAGCTCCTTGAACCAGGTGGGAATTCCCTCTCGGATCTCTTGGGATCTGGGAATTAAAAACTGAGGGGGGGAGGTTGCTGCAAGCCTGGAGCAGAGGAATTGCGAAAATAGGAAATTTATCCCAAAAATGTGGGGGTCTATCCCAAAAATGTGGATTTTTATCCCAAAACTGGGGGGTTTTATCCCAAAAATGTGGGGATTTGTCCAAAAACTGGGAGGGGTTATCCCAAAAATGTGGGGGTTTGTCCCAAAAATACTGGTTTTATCCAAACAATATGAGGGTTTTATCCCAAAAATATGGGGGGTTATCCCAAAAGTGTGGGGTTTTATCCCCCAAAATGGTGGCTTTATCCCAAAAATGTGGGGTTTTATCCCAAAAATGTGGGGTTTATCCCAAAAATGTGGGTTTTATCCAAAAAATGTGGGGTTTATCCCAAAAAACCCCAGCAGATCTCTCTGCTGAGGCGCCAGGGCCTCATCCATGACCTGTGGATGGCAAAGCTCTCCTGGGAAGCAGAGATCGAATTCTGGGAATGGCAACGAAAAGGGAAAGGAAAAGGGAAAAATGAAGTTAAAAGGAAAAAGTGAAAGGAAAAGGGAAAAGGGGGAAGAGAAAGGAGAAAGGGAAAGGGAAAATTGAAATTAAAATGAAAAGGGAAAGGAAAAGGAACACAAGCCTGTTTTTCCCGGGAGCAAAGGAAATCCCACTTTATTCCTGGCACTTCTCATTAATTGGGAGATTTGGGAAGCGGAGCTGGGCCTGGATCCTGGGAATGCCGAAGCTCCGGCTGCGATTCCTGGGCTCTGTCTCCCTCTCCTGACCATTCCCAGATTTCCCTTTCACCAAACCAGAACCGATTCCTGGCCCAGGCCTGGAAAACCCCTCTGGATCCGTTTTATCCCGTTGGAAGCGGAGCTGGGGCGCCTTTGGAATATTTGAGAATATTTGGGCCAAAATCCGGGAGTTTTTGGAGGTGGAAAAGGTAAAAGCAGGGAGCAGCCCCGGGAATTGGGACGAACTCAGATTTTTAGGGAATAATTCCCTCGTGGGCTCCAGGATTTGGGTTTGCTTCCTTCTTCCCCCTCTCTCCGGGAAATTGAATAAAACCTGGAAATTTAATAAATTTCTAGGGATGCAAGGGGAGAAATTCCAATGAATTTCTGTGGATTTGGAGGGGAAAAAGCGAAATTCCATTCTTTTTCTCTTGATTTCCAGGACAAAACCTGGATTCCAATTTCCTAGCTGGGATGGGAGTGGGTTCTCATGCTGGGATTAATGGGAAAAATGGATTTTCCTTCAGCTTGGACACCCAGCCCAGCAATTCCTGCGGAGAAAGAAATGCCTGGAGAACGGGAGAAGTGGATTGAAGCAGGAGCACGGAATCCCAAATCTTTCCTCAAAACGCCAACATTAATGGGAATGCCGAGGACATTCCCAAATTCCCCCAGAACTGAGCCTTCTCCAGAGCCGTCCCTGCTCCACAGGGATGGGAAAATCCAATCCAACAGGATCTGGGAATTAAACGGAAGCAGGGATAAAGCATCAAACGAGTCCTGCTTGGATTCCAGGTCATGAGATCATGTCCCAAAAAGCCCCAATCTGGGATGGGTTCAAAGCTCCAAATCCCATTTCCCAATCCCGTTTTTTTTTGCTGGGATGAAGGGCTGGGTGCTGTTCAATGGGGATTTATTGATATTCCCGATAAAAGCTGGAGGGAGCGGAGGAATCCGGGCGTGAAACAGGAGTGGAGCCGCAGCCGAGATTCCTGACCCCAAATTTGTGGATGTGGGAAGCAAAACGTGGAATTGGGAATAATTCCGTGGGCAACCCTGACCCTAAACCCCCCCAGGCTGGGTGGGATCCCCCAGGGAGCTGATCCCGGCTCTCCAGGGAAATTGCAATCATCCCATGGATGGGGATTTGGGAGCATCCCACTGAGAGGGATTTGGGATCATCCCGCTGAGGGGGATTTGGGATCAACCCACTGAGGGGGATTCGGGATCATCCCACTGAGGAGGATTTGGGAGCATCCCACTGAAGAGGATTCGGGATCATCCCGCTGAGGGGGATTTGGGATCATCCCACTGCTGCTGACGCCCCTCCGCACTTCCCTGAGGAAATTCCTCCCAATCCCAAAGGTCAGGACACGGAGCCCCGGAATCAGAGCAGTTCCCTTCCCGAATCCCTCAAAAACACGACAAAATTCATGGAAAAAGAGCCCCCCCAATCCCGGAAAACCCAAATCCCGCAGGCTGGGGAGGAACAGTGGGAATTTTCCACATCCCGGTAGAAAACAGAGCCTTTTCCAAGGCCGGGTTCCGTCGGCGTCGCTGTCCCTCCCTCCCTCCCCAGAGCTCCCCGTGATCCTCTGCGCTCCCAAAATCAATCGGCGCTGCCCCAAATCCATCGGGATCCGGGAGCTGCCGGGCACTGGGGTCGATGGGATGTTGGGAAGAGCAGCTCTGACTCCAGGCGATCCCGGCTCTCCCTGAACCCGCTCCGCAGCCCCAGCCCATTCCCGAAAAAATTTTTGGGGAGCTCAAGGTGAGTTTTTAGGGGAAAACTCCTTTTTGGGGGTGGTTGGGGTTTAATTGGGAAAAGTGGCAGCACTTTGCTTCCCTGCCCTGATTTCCATGGAATTAGAGCCGGGTTTTCCAGCATTTCAGGGATTTAAGGGGGAAAAGCTCCATGTGGGAAATACCAGCAGGAAAAATCCCAGTTTCTCCGACCCCAGAATCGATCGAAACCTTTCATTTATCCGGGTCTAACAAAGCCTGGCTTTACCCCGGGGGGGTCTTTGTGCTGCCCAGCTCAACCGGATTTCCCAAAAAAATCCCACTTATTCCCAATATTATCACGGCTGGAGGGTTGTGTATCCCAATCCATTACCTGGGAATCCCACACTGCAGGAATTCCCTGGGGGTTGCGATCCTTCATCTTTTAGAAGGGGCAAAAATATTCCAGCCTGAATTCCTGAGGCTGGGGGGTGTTTTCCTGTTTTTCATGCTTTTCCAGCTCCCTAAAGTCCTCGGAATTCGCCCCGGAATGTTGTTTTTGGGAAGCCGAGGCTCGTGGTTGATGTTATCCCATAAAACTCCCCAGTTTGGGTTTTCCCTCCGGACCCGTTTGTCCCTAAATGAAATCAATCCCTGCCCAAAGTGTGGGATTGATGGAAAAATCCCAAATCTGGGAAATCAACTTTAAATCTCAACCGGGATCAGGCTGGAGCTGGACTGGGATAAACTGGATTGAGCTGGAACGGGATAAACTGGACTTGAGTTGGACTGGGATAAACTGGTCTTGGGCTGGACTGGGATAAACTGGGCTGGAGCTGGAATGGGATAAACCAGACTTGGGCTGGACTGGGATAAATGGATTTTTCTGAGGGAAAAAGGGTCGGGAATTCACACCCAGCAGAGCCCACCCAGCCAGGCCAGGCCCAGCAGCTCTGGATGTTCCCATTTTTCCACTCTTTGCCTGCAGTTGGGATTTCTCCCCCATTCCCATTTCCAAGCTCTTTGGCTGGAGCTGGGATTCTCTCCCCCATTCCTGTTTTTCCACTCTTTGCCTGGATCTGGGATTTCTCTCCCCTGCTCCCATTTTGAAGTTCTTTAGCTGGATTTGGGATTCTCTCCCACTCTCATTTTTCCAAGCTCTTTGGCTGGATTTGGGATTCCTCTCCCATTCCTATTTTCCCAAACTCTTTGTCTGGATTTGAGATTTCTCCCCCACTCCCGTTTTTTCACTCTTTGGCTGGATTTGGGATTTCTCTCCCCGACTCCCATTTTGAAGCTCTTTGGCTGGATTTGGGATTTCTCCCCCATTCCCATTTTCCCAAGCTCTTTGGCCAGGGATGGGCTTTCTCTCCCGGAACCAATGGGGACGGTGCGGGAATGCCGCGGGAAGGCGGCGCGGCCGCTCCTGCTCGCCCTCGGAGCGCCCTTGGGAGCATCGAGCGGGCGCCAGGAATAGCCTCGGCTCTGCCCCCCGGCCGGGCAATCAGCGGGGCCTCGTTAGGCCTCATTAATGAACTCATTCATTAACGGACCTGGCCCAGCGCCAGAGAAATCCCACCCGGATCAACCCGGGAAAGAGCTGGAAATGTGGGATCAGGGATGGGGAAAGGGAAATCTGAGCCGGGAGAATCCCCTGGGAGCGGTGCGGGGTCACCCCGGAGTAACGGGGGGATCGTCCCCGGGAGCTGAGGTTTTGTCGGGAATTGTGCCGGGAAATGTCTGGAATATTCTCCCAACCTTGCTCGTCCTCTGAGCAGCTGGGATTGGAGGCCGGGGATGGGATCCAGGGAATTGCAGCTGGAATTTGTGGGATATGGGGAGAGAGGGGGAGCAGAGAGACGTGGCCAAGGACAAGGCAGGGGTGGCACAAGGATGGCACAGGGGTGGCACAGGGGTGGCACAGGGGTGGCACAGGACAGGCAGGGGTGGCACAGGGGTGGCAC
>VWZW01006555.1:80301-92389 GCA_013397115.1 Edolisoma coerulescens
ACAGGCAGGGGTGGCACAGGATAGGGCAGGGGTGGCACAGGGGTGGCACAGGACAGGCAGGGGTGACACAGGAGGTGCCAGAGAGTCCCGCTGATCCCCAGGGAAGCTCCCAGCTCTCCCACCAGGAATCCCGCTGGGATTTCACAGGTGAAGGATTCCCGCAGCTCCTCTCAGGTGTACAGAGAGGTTTCCCCCTCCCAAATCCCATTAAAATCCCAAATCCCATAAAATCCCATTAAAATCCCACTAAAAGCCCGCTCCTGCCCTGGCCCAGCTCCCCAAGCAGCGGGACCATGCTGGAGGACGAGGATGGGATGAGCGAGCGCGGCCTCAGCGGCTCCAGGAGGAGATTCGAGGATGAGGAAGGTGAGTGAAATCCCGGGAATGCCGCGCACATCCCGCTCTCCTGCCCGCGGACCCGTCCGAGCTCCCGGCACATCCCAGGCCCGGCACGGAAAAGGCTCCTGGGAGAGCATTAAACCAGGCAGGGAGAGGGGAAAATTCCTCCCTGGATTTTTTACCTGGCATTTTTCCACCTGAAAATTGAATTTTTTATTCCAATTACCACTCCATCCACATCTTTTTCACCGGGAATTTTTCTCCCTGAAAATTGAATTCTTTACTCCAATTATTGCTCCATCCACGCCTTTTTCACCAGGAATTTTTCTCCCTGAAAAATGAAATTTTTACTGCAATTATCACCCCAGCCACATATTTTTTACCAGGAATTTTTCTCCCTGGAAAGTGAATTTTTTACTGCAATTGTCACCCCATCCACATCACTTTTACTGGGAAATTTTGTCGCTAAGAACTGAATTTTTTTTTAAAAAATGAGACTGAGAAATCCCAGCTCTGCCCCCTAAATCTCCCCCTCCCTTTGGATTATTGTTCCATCCACAACATTTTTACCTGGAATTTTTCTCCATGGAAAGTGGATTTTTTACCCCAATTGCTGCCTCACCCACATCACTTTACAGGGAAATTTTCTCCCTGAAAACTGAAGTTTTATTTCTAACCAGGAACCAGATCCCCCCTAACCCTCTCCCCACCCAGATTGTTGCTCCATCTACATCTTCTTTACCTGGAAGTTTTCTCCCTGGAAATTGAATTTTTTACTCCAAAGATCTCTCCATCCACGTAATTTTTACCAGGAAGTTTTCTCCCTGAAAAGTGATTTTTTTTTAATTGGGAGTGAGCAATCCCAGGTCTGCCCCATAAATCTCTCCCCTTCCCTCTGGATTATCTCTCCATCCACATCTTTTCCACCGGGAAGTTTCCTGCTTGGAAATTGAATTTTTTACTGCGATTATGGCTCCATCCACATCATTTTCGCTGGGAATTTTTCCCCCTGGAAATTGAATTTTTTTTAAACTGTGACCCAGAAACCCCCCCCAACCCTCTCCCTGCCCAGATTATCGCTCTGTCCATGTATTTTTAACTGGAAGTTTTCTCCCTGGAAAATGAATTTTTTACTCCAATTATTGCCCCACCCACATCACTTTCACGGGGAAATTTTCTCCCTGAAAACTGAAATTTTTTTTCTGACCGGGATCCAGACCTCCCCTTAACCCTCTCCCCCCCAGATTACCACTCCATCTACATCGGGGTGCCGGTGCCCCGCGGGTACCGCCGCAAGCGGCGCCGCCGGAGGTCCCCGGGCTCCAGCCGGGACCGCACCAGCGAGAGCGAGCGGCACTTCGGGCGCCCGGAGCACTCGGACACCGACGACGGCGGCCAGGGCTGGGCCGAGAGCGGCAACGACAACGCCAGCAGGACCAGTGAGTGCCCGCGGGCTTCCCAAAAAAATCCGGGAGGCCTTTGGAGCATCCTAGGATGTGGAGTTGGAGCATCCCGGGATGCAGGGTTGGAGCATCCTGGGATGCGGGGTTCAATCACCTCGGATGTTGGGTTTGGCGCTGCTTCTGCCGGTGGTTCCCGGGTTTGTTTTTCCCCTTTGGGTGGGGTTGGAGGGGTTTTCCCGGCTGGAATTGGGGGTCCAGACAATCCTTGGGAATCACACCTTGTTCTTGATGGGTTTTGCCTGGGGAAAATGGGATTGGGATGGGTTTGGAGGGGTTTTCCGGCTGGAATTGGGGGTCCAGACAATCCTTGGGAATCACACCTTGTTCCCGACGGGTTTTGCCGGGGCTTTGCCCCCGCTCCCGGGAAATCTCCTTAGGGAAGATTAACATTTCGCACGGCAAAGCGGCTGCTGGGCCCTGGGATGGGGTGGGATTTTTCCAGCCCCCCCTTTTGAAATTTGCATTCAGGTTCAGCTCCAGCGGGGCGGGCGGGGGCTCGGCGCCACTTTTCCCTTCGGGAGGCGAAGTTTTCCAGGTTTTTTTTGCACCGGGCATGGTTTTTTATTTGCTGGCTGCTCCTTCGTGCCCTCGGGGGAAGTGGGAGCCGGACCACGTCCTCTCCTTTTCCCTCTTTTTCCCTCCTTTCCCCTCATTTTTCCTCTTTTTTCCTCCTTTCCCCTCATTTTTCCTCTTTTTTCCTCCTTTCCCCTCTTTTCCCCTCTTTTCCCCTCCTTTCCGCAGGCAGCAAATGCCACTCGGAGATAACTCCGGGCTGCTTGGGGGGATTGGACATAAAAACTCATTTTATGGAGGAAAAACGCACCCCAAACCCCCTCAGCTCCGCAGAATCCCAGGAAATCTCCCTGATTTGGGTGCTTTGCTCCCTGAAAAAATAAACCCCAGAACCTGGAGGGGCTTTTCCCACCCCGCTCTGGGTGGGAGAGGAAAATCTTGCAGGGAGCGACCCCCGAACCTTTGATTTCTGCGCTTCCCTCCCCTTTTTCCCGGGATCCCGCTGCTTTTCCAAGCGCTCACCTCTCCCTCTCGCATCCCGGCTGATTTGGTAACTTCCCGTCATGGGAGCCAAAGGGAGAGGAAAGTGCTTTTTATTCCCGGTAATCTGCTCCCTAAGCCCCGGGAGTTTAGCGAGCCGCAGTGGATAAAGGATAAAGGAAAAAGGAACTCCGGGGCTTTGGAGTTTTTTGGGACGGCGCAGAGAAGGTTTGGTTTAAGCCGGGAAGAAATGGGGGAAAAAAAGGAAACAACTCCAGGTAGGGTTGGGTTTTTTTTTTTTCCCATCGCTCCTCAGTGGGGGGGAGAGGGAGGAGGGGGAAAAGCTCCGGGGGGTTTTAAAAATCGTTTTTCCCTCTGAAAAGCAGCTTTTCCCCTCGGAAAAGCAACTCGGGGGCTGGCAGGTGAACTCCAGGCGCGGAGCTCCAAAGCTCATCCCAAAAATAAATCGGGGAATTCCCGGCTCCCGTTGGAAAAGTTGATATCTGAAAGGGTGAAAAATACCCCAAATCTGGGGTTGTTTTGAGCAGGGAAGGAGCACTGAATCCCATGGGATGTGCACCTCTGTATCCTGGTTTTTTGGGGAGGTGGGGACTCGTCTAAGGCAGGAAAATCCAGGGAAAGGCTGTGGAGAATCCACTGCAGCCCCTGGATAACGCTGGACATTGAATCAGGATTGCAGAGCCCCAGCAGCCCCTTGTTCCCTCGGCCCCAGTTTTATCCCATTTTTTTCACTCTACCCGAAGCCAGAGCGGGAATTTCAGTTTGGAAAAGGATCCCCAGGCGAGGTTTTGCTGCTGTATCGGGGTCGGGGCGTGAAGGGGTGGCTGCAGCTCAGAGAAAGGAGGTTTGGATTGTTCCTGTCCTGTTTCCCATGGAAACGTGGGGTCTGTGCGTGTGGAATGATCCTAAATATTCCCAGGGCTCCGTGGGAATCCGCAGTGCCCCAAATCCCAGAGCTGGGGGTGTTTTCCCGTCCTAAAATCTGGTTCAGGGAGATCTGGATCTGCTCCCGGCCATCCCTGAGTGGTGTCCTACAAGGAACAAAGGCTGATTTGGGGGTGTTTTGGGGGGGTCTGGCCTCTGTCCCCGTCACTTTCACCCTCTCCAACAAACACCTGCTGCTTCCTGGGATTGTCAGTGCCGGATCGAATTCCCAGAAACAAAAAAACCCCAAAGCAGGGAGAGCTGGGTGCTTTCCCGGGCGCGAAAGGGTTCTCCAGGTGAACAAATCTCAGGAATTTTGACTGCCTGGCCGAGCCCTGGCGGGGTTGGTTGAACACCTTGGGGAGGGAGGGAAGCACAGGGTGGGTGCTGGAAGTTGGATTTATTCCTTAAAATCTGGCAGGATAAGGAAAAGAAGCTAAAAAAAAGCTCTTTCTGTGCAAGATTCCCTTCATTTTTTGGGGTTTCAGCCCTGAGACCCCAGAATGAGGCCCTGGGGAGAGTGAGGAAGGATTTTAAACCCCCAAAGAGGGAATTTGAGCAAATCTGGGAGCAGGAACTCCCAAATCAAGGGTGTGCAGAATTCCAAATGCCCCTTTTCCCACCAGAGACCCCACCCAGCACAGGGATTTCCTGCAAAATCCCAATTTTTTGTGGTTCAGCTCATGGTATTCGCGGCCAATTTGGGGTTTTTTAGGGAATTTTGGGTTTGGCAGGGAGGGGCTGACCAGAATCTCACCCATTTCATCCCTTTTCCGAGAACAACCGCCAGGCTTAGGGAGCCTGAAACCCTCCAGGCACGGAGCCCAGCCCCAAAATGACCGGGAATATTAATAATCATAATAATGGAGCTTTATGGGAATGGCGGCAGGACCGGGACCGCAGGACTTTGGGCTCGGCTTAGAGGGGCTTAAGAGGTCTAAGCAGGTTCAGCCCAAGGGGACATCCTCTTCTTTGGGGCCTGGGCGTCGTCTCCTTTGGGCAGCTAAAAGGGGCGATATTCCCATTTTTCCCTCCGCTCATCCATGGGAATTTGATTCCCTGCTTTTTGAGCAGCTGCATCGCCCAACTTTGTTATTCCCAGCTTGGAAAAAAGGAAGATTCTGCCCCAAAAAATCACATTTTCCAAGCTGGGTTGATTCCTGCTGAGTCAGGATTGTATTCCAAACACACCTTTTCCATGGAAAAGGACAGCATTCTCATTTTTCCCTCCACTTATCCACAGCAATTTAATTCCCTGCTTTTTGAGCAGCTGCATTGCCCAACTTTGTTATTCCCAGTTTGGAGAACAGGAGGATTGTGCCCCCAAAAATTCACATTTTCCAAGCCTGGATCATTCCTGCTGAGTTAGGAAATACAGGATTGTATTCCAAACACACCATTTCCGTGGATTTCTGGTGGATTTTCACCTCTTCCTTGGGGTTCATCCCCATCCCTGCCACACCCAGGGCTCAGATTTGTCCCCAAATCCACCAAAATTGGGAAGTTTTGCTGGAAAAGCCCCTGAGGATGGAGAGGGTTAAAAGCAAATCCAACCTTTTTTTTCCCAGGAGGTTCGTCACCCTCCCGTGGGCGCTGGGAATGTGCTGGGGCTGGAAAACCCTTTTCCCACCCGGCAGGAGGTTGGAGGGTGACGTGTCCCGATCCCATTCCCGGATCGCTCCGCATGGAGCAGGAGGCCATAAATGCCCTTTCCCAGCCTGGAGCGTTGCTGGCTGGAAAAAGATGGAATTTTTTCCTGCAGGAATGATGGATTTGAGTGATTCCCCTTGAATGATCCCCCTTCCCCTCGGGAATGCGGCAGGAAAACTGGGAAACCCCAGTGTGCCGTGCTAGAAGGGTTTGGTTGTGATGGAGCCTGGCAAAAACGGGATCCGTGGAAGGGAAAAATGTGGGATACCCCTGGAAACAGAGCACATGAAGCTCCTGGAAAGGGGAATTTGATGGTTCTGTGTTCCTGGACCTTTTTCCCACTCCTCCTTTCCTCAGCATCCCGTATCTCTTTCCACAGGGAATTCGGGACAGGATCACTTGGAGTTCCCCCATTCCTCCCCTTTAACATTTTCCTCCAATTTTCTTCCATCTCCTGCCCACTTTTATGATCCCAAACCACCTCCAGCTCCCTCTTTCCATGCCTCAGGGCCTTTCCCTGTGGGAATGGAGCAGGATCATCCCGTTTCCCATGGAATTAAAGCTCTTTTTTCCCCGGCAGTGTCCCCGGCCGCCGAACGGCTCCGCTACATCCTGGGGGAGGATGATGAGCTCCCCAATCCCACCCTTTTCACGGAGATGGACACCCTGCAGCACGACGGGGACGAGATGGAGTGGAAGGAATCCGCCAGGTGAGGGGGGATTTGGGAATGTATCAGGAAAAAAATTCCCCTCCCAAAATATCCCCGCATGGAAATAGAATCAGGGAAGGAGCATTGGTTTTAGTGGTGTTTAAAAAAGGACATTTCCAAATGAGGAAATGTGGGAAAAATGGGATTTTGGGGGTGTTTGTGGAAATGGAATATCAGGGAATGAGAATTGGTTTTAATTATGTTAAAAATGGACATTCCTGAATCAGGCAAATGCAGGAAAAATGGGATTTTGGGGGTGTTTGTGGAAATGGAATATCAAGGAATGAGCATCGTTTTTAATGATGTTTAAAAGGGACATTCCCAAATCAGGGAAATGAGGGAAAAATGGGATTTTAGTGGGGTGTGCACCTCAGCTGCAGTCTGAGGAGGAGGAAGATTTCCCATCTTATCCTAAATTTCCACAGGTTGGATCAATCCCAGAGCTGGAGCTTTGTCCCCTCCCAGCCACCAGAGCCTTGCAGGAAGGGTGAAAAACGGGATAATGTGCTGGGAAACCAGAGAATTCCAGCTGGGAAATGGGAACAGGGGACACAAAGAACATTTTCCCAGGGCTTTTCCCCTCCACCCTTTTTCCGGCCAGGCCAAGAGTGAAATTTTTCCCACCCCTGATCCATAAAAAATAAAACCCTGCCTGCTCCATCCTTAATAAAATCATTAAAGGAGCTGCAAGTGGAATTTGTTTTGTTGAACTGGGATCTCATCCATGGGAAGATCCCAAATCCAAGCGGGATTTTCCCTTCCTGGCCTCAGCTGTGTAAGGGCCAGCGGGGTTGGGGTTTTTTGGGTGGGAGCTTTGGGAAGGGGGTCCAGGTGGCATCCCAAGCCCTTTCCCATGGGATTTCCCAGTTTGGGTGTGGAATTTTGACCCCAGGGATTGGGATAGATCGGGATCAGGCCCTGTGGATGCCCATCATCTCTTTTGGGCTGTTTCTTTGCATCAGCCAAAATTTGGGAAGCTCCTCAGCATCCTCCTGGCTCCAATCCCTGCTCTGACTCCTTAATTTTCCTTAACATTCCTAAATTTTAACCTTAATTTTTTTTTTAACCTTAATTAACCTTAATTTTCCATAAATCTGTGTTTACTTCTGCCTTCCCACTCCCCAAAAAGCTTGGAAGGCAAAAAATCCACGTTTGCATTGGGATTTTCATCAGGCAGGGCTGGAGGTGGAGATTTCCAATTTTTTCCTGTGACTATGGAGGTTCTCCAAGTCCCGATTCCCACTCTCCGGCCAGGTTGAGCTTCCTTATCCTCAGGGGAGCAGCTCCGTGGTGGGAGCAGCTCTGCCTGTGCCTGAATCCACAATAAATGGGGGAAAAATGGGAACTGGGATGCTGGGAGCAGCAGGGAGGTGGGAATTTGCCGTAGCCTTGACGAAAGGATCTCGGGATGCCGATCTCGGGATGCCGATCTCGGGGCAAAGGCGCTGCTGGAAATGTGCCCCGAATCCCACACTCCGGCCCAAGCCCGGCCGCTCCCTAATAACCCAATTTCCTCAGGAAAATGGGGCAAAAGCAGAGGAAAAGTGGCCTAATCGGCTTTGGGAGAGCGGCGCCGGCGCTTGGCGGGAGCCACCGCGGGAAGCTTGAATTCCCTCCCAGGGAAAGCTGAAAGGCTGGAGAAAGGGATTCTCCAGAGAAATCAGGGAAGGGAGCTGTGGGATGGGCACCAGGGCCAAATGTGGGATTTTGGGGGGTGTTGGGGTTCTGTCGGAGCATGTCTGGAATTCCCGGATAATATTTTGGGAGGTTTTCAGTAGGGATGCCTGAGATTTTCTCTTTGCAGCAGCTGATCCCATCCCGGCCTTTCCCCGTCCTTCCCCCTCAGCACTCCGGAGCCACCAGCTGTTCCCAAAAACCCTTCTCCTCCCCTGTCCTTCCCACCTGGGGCAGCAGGAGCCCAAATCCCAGTGGTGCCCATTCATCCCTGGGTGGGATAATCCATGGAGCCTGTCGAGGAAAAGTAGCTTTTTCCCCCCCAAACCAGGAGCTGCCCTTCCAGGATTCCGAGTCCTGTCCCCAGGGAGCCGTGAGGAATCATCCACCTCATTCCTGAAGTTTCTCTGAAGTCTTCATTGTAAAATCAAGGAAGGGAAGGGCTGAATCCCGAGGGTTTGCAAATCCTCCCGTCTCCCAGGGTGGGGTCTGAGCATTCCTAAGGAACTGGGACACTGGGAATGCTCTGGGATCTGCTCTCCTGCAGGCAGCTCCAAGCAGGAGCAGATCCAGGCTCAGGCCACATCACCTCCATGGGAAAAGCTCCCAGACCTCACAGGAGCGATTTGAGGATGGGGAAATCCACAGGGTTGGGTTCCCTGGTGGGACTGGGAGCTTTTCCTCCACTCCACAACTCCCAAATCTCACAGGAGCTATTTGAGGATGGGGAAATCCATGGGGTTGGGTTTTCTGGTGGGATTAGGAGTTTTTCCTCCACTCCACAATCCTGGAAGCGGCACTTTGGGGAATGACGCCACCAGATTCTCCCTTCCCACCCCGGATAACGAGCGAAAACTTCGCGGGATGAATTAATCCAGGCTTTCCAAGGAGGGAAATTCCCCAGGAAAAGCCATTCCCTCATCCTCACACCCGCCCCGCTCCGGGCCTGTCCTGCTCTCGTTCCAGATGGATCAAGTTCGAGGAGAAGGTGGAGGAAGGCGGCGAGAGGTGGAGCAAACCCCATGTGTCCACGTTATCCCTGCACAGCCTCTTTGAGCTGCGGACGTGTCTCCAGACAGGAACAGTGCTCCTGGACCTGGATGGATTCTCCTTGCCCCAAATTATAGGTAGGAGCCCCTGGAGATTTTTTCTCCGTGTCCTAAAATGCCGTCAATGGATTTAAACTCATTTGTTTGCTCCATAAACCAAACGTGTCCGGGAATGAGCAAAGGAAGGAGTTGGTAGCCATCGGCTGCTCCCAGAAATTGTTGTGTTGGGATTTTGGGGGGCCTGGGGGTCACCCCTGGGTCACCATGGGTGAGTGTTGCAGACGAGGTGATGGAGAAGCAGATCAAGGATGGGAGATTTTAGGGAGGTTTTGGGGGTCACCCCTGGGTCACCATGGGTGAGTGTTGCAGATGAGGTCATGGAGAAGCAGAGTGAGGACAGGCCGCTAAAGAATATTTTAGGGTGGTTCTGGAGGTCACCCCTGGGTCACCATGAGTGGGTGTTGCAGATGAGGTCATTGAGGAGCAGATCGAGGATGGGCTGCTAAAGGAGATTTTGGGGTGGTTCTGGGGGTCACTGCTGAAGCAGCAGATTGGGGGGGGTCTGAGGGTCACTCCTGGGTTACCTTCGCTGGGTGTTGCAGATGATGTCATCGAGAAGCAGATCAAGGATGGGAGATTTTGGGGGGTTCTGGGGGTCATTTTTGGGTCACCATGGGAGGGTATTGCAGGCGATGTCATCGAGAAGCAGATTGAGGACAGGCTGCTGAAGCAGCAGATTTTGGGGGGTTCTGGGGTCTCTGCTGAGGCAGCAGATTTTAGGGGTTCTGGGGGTTTTCTGGGGATCACCATGGGCGGGTGTTGCAGAGGACGTCATCGAGAAGCAGATCGAGGACGGGCTGCTGAAGCCGGAGCTGCGGGAGAAGCTCAGCTACGTCCTGCTGCGCAAGCACCGCCACCAGACCAAGAAGCCAATCCACCGCTCCCTGGCCGACATCGGCAAATCCGTCTCCTCCAACACCGGTGAGTCCTCGGGATCTGGCCAGCACCCGGTGGCATCCTTGGGCATCCGGGAGGGACATCTCTGGAGAAGGGAAGGAGGAACCCAAGGATTTGAGGCACCCAAGGGTTTGTTGCCCTGGGAAAGACCCCACAAGTTCTGCCCCCAGTGGGTTTAGGGGTGAGGGGCCACCGGGAGCTGGAAGCCAAGGAGGTGTTTGGGACATGGACAGTGCTGTGTGACAAGGACAACATTGTGTGAGGGGACGTGGTTATGGGAGGGGCAGCGTCACTGTATGGTGATGTCACTGGGTGATGACATCGTTGTGTGAGGGACAAGATCGTTGTGTGATGACAATGTCGGTGTGTGGTGGCATCACCGTATGATGACATCGCTGTGTGAGGGAGAATGTCATCGTGTGATGGCATCACCGTGTGAGGACAAGGGAGCTGTGGTGACATCACCGTGGGGACAGTGGCGCTGTGTGAGGACAATGTCATTGTGTGATGACATCACTGTGTGGTGACATCACCACGGGGACAATGTTATTGTGTGAGGACAATGGCAGTGTGATGACATCACTGTGAGGACAATGTCACTGTATGATGACATCACAATGGGGACAATGGCACTGTGTGATGACATCACTGTATGATGACAATGGCACTGTGCAATGATGTCACAGTGGGGACAATGGCACTGTGTGATGACATCACTGTGGTGACAATGTCACTGAGGACAACACCATTATACGATGACATCACTGTGGGGACAGTGGCATAGTGTGATGACAATGACACTGTGCGATGACATCACTGTGTGATGACAACATCACAGTGCAATGTCACAGTGGGGACAATGGCACCATGTGATGACATCACCATGGGGACAATGGCAATGTGTGAGGACATTGGCACTGTGTGATGATGTCACCATGAGGACATCACTGTGGGATGATGTCACAGTGGGGACAATGACACTGTGTGATGACAATGTCACTGTGTGATGACATCACCATGGGGACAATAGCACTGTGTGATGACATCACCATGAGGACAACGTCACTGTGCAATGACATCACCGTGGGGACAATGTCACTCCGTGATGATGTCACTGAGAGGACAATGGTACCATGTGATGATAACATCACCATGCAATGACGTCACGCGAGGACAATGGCGTTGCATGAGGACGTCACTGTGTGATGATGTCACTGTGAGGACAATTGTGCTGTGTGGGGTCAATGTCACTGTGCAATGACATCACCGTGGGGACAATGGCATAGTGTGATGACAATGGCACTGTGTGATGACATCACTGTGTGGTGACAATGTCACTGTGCAATGTCACAGTGGGGACAATGGCACTGTGTGATGACATCACCATGGGGACAATGGCGCCATGTGATGATAATGTCACCATGTGATGATGTCACCATGAGGACAATGGCGCCGTGTGATGATGTCATGTGAGGACATTGGCGCAGTGTGGGCACCGCAGCTTGGCGCGGGGGTTTCCTGGCGCGGCGGGCGCAGACAAATCCAGTCTGCTCCCGGCTGATCCCGCCTTTGCCCAGCCCTTACAAAAGGGGATTTGGTTGGGTTTAGCGGGAGGTCACTCGGTGGAGCCCCGGATTTGCCGGGCTCCGGCTGCTCCCAGGGACAGCAGCTCCTGGGAGAGGCCATCAGCAAGCAGCATTCCCACCCCAGCACCATTCCCGTGTGCCGGGGCCGGATATCCGAGCCAGGATTTGCCCAGAATCCACCAAAACTGAGCACGGCTTGGGAATGCTGGGTTTAGCGCCTTGCCGAGGGGATGGAATCACCCTGAGTTCCCAAGGAGGGACATTCCAAAGAGGAAAGGTGGAGAAAGGGGGGTCCCTCCCATTTCTTGTGCCAACGGCAGCTCCGTGGTGGATATTGGGATAAATCCTGCTGGCACAGGAATCCGGCAGGAATTTCATCGTTGGTTTGGTTGGGTTTAATGATAAAAAAATGGGGAGAGATGCCGTGGTGGCAGCTAGGGCCTTGGGGAGACACAGAGCAGCTCAGCAGAAGTGCTCCAGAGAGTTTTCGAAAAGGAATTTTGGGAATTTAGGAGGCTTCCCGACAAAATGTTGGGCTTAAGGCAGAAAATTCAGGGGGGAAAAGGAAATGTTTACTGTGAAGTAATTCCGCTTCAATATCTGAGATGAAAAATGGGATCCACCACCCATTTAGGCAGGAGAAACATGGAGCTTGCTGGAAGCCAATGGGAATATTTTGGAGTGCGGGGTTCCTGGCAAATCCCAAGCGTGGGTTTCTTGGG
>VWZW01006555.1:109210-126917 GCA_013397115.1 Edolisoma coerulescens
GCCCCGAGGCTGCTCCAGGAGTGTTGGGATACTGCTCACAGGGATGCCCAGGGTGGGATTTTGGGGGGTCTGTGCAGGGCCAGGGGTTGGATCAGTGATCCCAGTGGATCAATCCCCTTCCCACCCATGATTCTGTGGTTCCTCGGGGTGGGGAGCCCAGCACGGGCTGATCCTGCTCCTGTCCCCGTTCCAGGGAGCAGAGGGTGACCGGCATCATCGTCTTTGTGCTGACGGGGATTTCAGTTTTCCTGGCTCCCATCCTGAAGGTAAAACATTCCCATTCCCCACAGAGATTTGGGGACATGGGAGTAAAAAAGCTGGACTCTGCCCCATCCTGGTGACCTCCAGTGCTGGTCCCCGTCCCTGGGAAGGAGCTGCTGCCTTCCCTGGGGTCAGGGTCATGCTTTTTCCCTGTTCCCAGTACATTCCCATGCCGGTGCTCTACGGGGTCTTCCTCTACATGGGCGTGGCGTCGCTGAATGGCATCCAGGTGAGCGCCCTTCCTCCTCCTCCTCTTCCTCCTCCTCCTCCTCACTGGCCAGGGACTGTCCCACACTGGCTCAAAAAGGAGGATTTGTACTCCAAAATTTCCACGCGTGGAACAGCAGATACCCAAAGAAACACTGAGAAACACCAAAAATCCCCAAATACCCCCAGTTTTGGGGACTGAAAGAGGCTTTTCCTGGGCAATCTGTGGGGTGGGGCTGAGAATCAACCCCAGACCTTCCCCCCCCAGCCGTTTTGGGATCACTTCAAGCTCTTCTTTCATTTTGGGGACCAAAATAGGGTTTTCCAGGGCAGCCTGTGGGATGGGGTGGAGGATTAACCCTGGGCCTTCCTCCCTCAGCAGTTTTAGGATCGCTTCAAGCTCTTCCTCCATTTTGGGGACTAAAAGAGGGTTTTTCTGTGGGGTGGGGCTGGGGATTAACAGGGACCTTCCTCCCCTGGCAGTTCTGGGATCGCTGCAAGCTCTTCCTGATGCCGGCCAAGCACCAGCCCGACTACGTGTTCCTGCGGCACGTCCCGCTGCGCCGCATCCACCTCTTCACGCTGGTGCAGATCGTCTGCCTGGCCGTGCTCTGGATCCTCAAATCCACTGTGGCTGCCATCATCTTCCCTGTCATGGTAATCCCATCCTTGTTGGGAAGGGTTTTTTTGGGATTTAAGGATGATTTCGTGTGGTCCCACCATGGCCACCATCACCTTCCCAATCATGGTAATCCCATCCTTGTTGGGAAGGGTTTTTTGGGATTTTTGGCATGGTCCCACTGTGGCCACCATCATCTTCCCCATCACGGTAATCCCATCCTCCCTTCCAAAGGGGGTTTTTGGGATTTAAAGGAATTCTTGGTGTGGTCCCACCATGGCTGCCATTGTCTTCCTCACCATAGTGATCCCATCCTCACTCCAAATGGTTTTTTGGGATTTAAGGAATTTTTGGCATGGTCCCACTGTGGCCACCATCATTTTCCCCATCACAGAAATTCCAGCCTTGCTTGGAAGGGTTTTTTGGGATTTAAGGGATTTTTGGCTTGGTGGTCACCAGGTCTTAGGTTGAGAGACGCTCTTGGACCTCTCTCCTGTCAGATTTTGGCCCTGATCCTGGTGAGGCGGCTCCTGGATTTCGTCTTCTCCCAACACGACCTGGCCTGGATCGACAACATCATCCCTGAGAAGGAGAAGAAGAAGGAGGATGACAAGAAGAAGAAGAAAAAAGGCAACAAAGGCGACAGCAGCAGCGACGAGGAGGTGGGCGCGGGGTCACTGGGGGGCTCCTGAGGACAGCGGGGACATCCCAGAGCCAGGGAGGGAAAATTCCCACTGAAACCTGCGGGTTTGGGATGAAGGCCTTTGATCCCTGGAGCTGTTCCACTGCGCGGACAGGACCGGCTGAGTGAGGGGCTCAGGGGCTGGCAGGAGGCTCCAAGGAATGTCCCGAAAGCTGGAAAATCATGGCAAAAAAAAGAAATCATCCAGGAGGAGACCCCAAATCCCCCGGTTTAGGGCATGGCATCCATCACTCAAAGCCTCATTACCCAAGCGCCTGCCCTGGGATTTGGGAAGAGGAAGGCAAAGCCTCCTCCTCCTCCTCTGGAGGTTTCGGGTCCCTTTGGGTGCTCCAGGTGTTCTCAGAGCCCCCCCCAGGCACTGCCTTCACCAGGAATTTCCCCGTTTCTTCCCCAGTTCCCACCTCCCTCAGTCATTAAGATCCCCATGGAGCCCCTGCCAGCGCAGCCCCGAAACGGGGGCCCCCATTGTCTCAGCCGTAAGTAACGAGCCCAGGAGCCTCTCCCGCGTCCCCTGCCGCTTCCTAACCCTTCCATGGGCTCCGTTCGGCACTAACCCCGCTGGGACACACACCCGGATCCCTCCTGGCTCACCAGGATCCAGGAAAAATCCAGGAGGGGAGAGGCACAAGAGTGGGAGCTGCCAGAGCACCTCTCATTCCGAGGCCTGGGCATCACCAAGATTTCCTTGAATCTCAAAAAAAGCCGGGAATCTCCTCGGTTTTGTCGCCCCCGAGCTGGTGCCGATGGGGGTTTGTGAAAAATGTCTGCGTTTGGGATGGTTTGGAGCCCCCAAAAGCCACTCGTGTCGGAGTTATCCAGCTGGGAAAGAGCAGATTTGGCTCCACCTTCACCAGAATTCCGCAGGATAAATTTGGGGGAGTTTGTTCCAGGATAACTTTGAGGGAGTTTGTTCCAGGATAAATTTGGGGGAGTTTGTTCGAGGATAAATTTGGGGGAGTTTGTTCCAGGATAAATTTGAGGGAGTTTGTTCCAGGATAAATTTGGCGGAGTTTGTTCCCGGCTGCACCATGACCCCAGTGAGTTTTGGCTCAGTTTAACTCCTTCACTCTGCGCTCACATCTGCAGGGCTGGCAGGGCCTTTCCTCTCAAATCACCCCCAAAATCAGCAATTCCCAGATTTCCTCCTCCTCCGCAGGATGCAGGAGCCGCTGGCAGCGGGGAGTGGGGGATGAGGGGGTTTTTTTGGGGTCACCTGGGGAGAGTTTCACCTCCGTGTCCCCCCAGGAAAGAGGGCCTCCACCTGGAGCTTTGCGTTCTGACTCCTCCCCGAACGGTTCGGACATGGATCGCAGGTAAAGGGCCCCTGACAGGCTCCCCCTCCCCATCCCCACCCCTGGGGGGATCATTTTGGGGTGACTGGCTGATCCTCCTGGCTGAGCACCATCCCTGAGCAATTCCCAAATATCCCAGCAGATTTTGGCAGCATCCCTCTGGATTTGGGGGTTGTTTTGGTGTCCCTGCTGTGGGGTTGTTGGGAGCTGCACCAGAGGGTTTGGGGCCATAGAAATTCTCCTGAGTGACAGCCACGGGGATTTTTGGGGTTTTGGGAGGTGCACCAGAGGGTTTGGAGCTGTAAAACTGCTGAGTGACAGTCACAGGGATTTTTCACATTGGGATGCCTCCGAATCCTGAAATTTTGGGATTATCCTCCTCAAATTCTGTGGATTAATAGCAAAACATCAGATTTTAATTAATTTATCAGTGGTAGCATTGTTGCCTGGAATAAAACATTAAACTTTTCCAAACAGTGTTAAAATGATAATATAAAGGAAAATCTTCAATGGAAAGCTTTCAGGGGCACAATATGGGGATATGCACATGTGATCCAGGATTTCTACAATTTTTAAGAGGTTAATTAATGAGTATCTCTAACAAATATTGTCCAGTTAGAGGAGCAGCTGGTTGGGGAATTTCCCCCGGGTTCTGCCCCATTGGAGTTGTTCCAATGGGGCTTCTTTTCCTTTTCAGTTCTGGTGGAAAACAAAATATCCTTGTCAGGCTTCTTCTTCTTAAGAATAAACAGAATTCCAATAAGCATTAGAAGGGTTAACTTATTATTCTAAAATCTGAGAGAAAGGGTAGGAAAAACATCAAAAATATAACCATGTGTTAACAGTCTACAAAATATATGAATATATGAAAAATATGTATCAATAATAGATAAATAGATGGAAAATATAGGAAAAATATAGGGAAATTATATGAAAAATATATTAAAAATATAGGGAAAATAAATGAAAAATATATTCAAATATATTAAAAATATATTAAAAATATTGGGAAATATAGGAAAAATATATGAAAAAAAAAAGAAAAAATATGAAAAATATAGGGAAAACCATAGGAAAAATATAGGAAAAATATATAAAAAGCTCAAAATCTTCAGGCATCTCTACCACCCGGAGCGTTTTCCCGGAGCGGGTTTGGGGTGGTGGCACCACCCCTGGCTGCTCACCCCCTCTCCCCTCCTGCCCCCCAGTATCACCCTTCACCTGAAGATCTCGTGCCCGTCGTCTCCCGCCTTTAACTACTCCCGAAACCCCATCTGTGCCGTGCCCCAGGTGAAGATCGAGATGGAGTCGGACTACGAGGACACCGACACGGAAAAGGCTCCCCGGGACATGGGCAGTGAGACCACGCTATAGCCCCCCACGCCCCCGCTTATCTCGATTTTATATATATATATCGATATCGCCATATTCATATATATATATAAAGGAAATCAGGCGTGGTTTTCTCTGCCGGCCGCGGGAGGCCCCGGGGGTCCCGTGCTCCGGTAGATTTTAGGGTCACGCGTTGTCGGATTCCCTCCCTTCCCGCTGGGCGAAGGCATCGCCGCTGGCGGCGAAACGGGGCCGGAAAGGCGGAATCGGTGATTTTGGCCCCTCTCGGGAGCTGCGGGTGGCCCGGGCTGTGGGAGCAGCCGGGATGTGCCGATGGAAACATCCTGGGATGCTTTCGGGGTGGGAGGAGGTTTGTGTGGCTGAGAGGGATGGGGAGAGCTGGTCCCTTGTTCCCAAATCCCTGGAATCACCACGCGGCTCTTGGGGAGCCCCGTTCTGCGGAGGGAATGGGGTGACAGGGGACAAAAGGGGCTGCTCCAAACCTTGCTGGGGCATCCCAGGAGAGGGACCCGGCTCGGCTGGGATGGGGATGAGGAGGAGGAAGCTCCTGGGATGGGGAGGAGGCTCCTGGATAGGGATGAAGAAGAGGAGGCTCCTGGGATGAGGAGGAGGCAGCTGGGATGGGGATGAGGAGGAGGAAGCACGGCAGGATGGAGAGGAGCCGGTGCCCGGGGAGGGCAGGAGGGAAGGGATGAAGGAGGAGCAGCTCAGGGTGAAGGGTTTTGCCACTTGAGGGCAACAAAGGGCAACAGCAGCCGGGACCTGGAGGGAGAGCCGGGCAGGGAATGGGGAATGGTTCCTGCAGGGAGTCAGGAATGGTTCTTGAGGGAGTCAGGAATGGTTCCTGCAGGGAATGGGGAATGGTTCCTGCAGGGAATCCAGAACGGTTTCTGATGGAATCAGGAAGGGTTTCGGATGGAATCCAGGACGGGTTCCGCAGGGAAATGGGAACAGTGGCTGCAGCGAAGCCGTTTGGTCGCCCATCCCCACATCCTCCCCATTCCCTCTCCCAGGCCACCCCTGGCTCGGGAACAGCCCCATCCCTCCCTCCAGCCGTGCCCTCCTCTCCCTGGAGGAATCCTCCGGCTGGGGCAAGCCGAGGCTTCTCTCTCGCTCTGCTGCCCAGCCCGTGCCGGGGGCTGCGCTCCCACTCCAGCTCCTCGCTCCCGGTCATTCCCACCCGGTCCAGCAGCAGTGGGAGCAGGAGGGGAGAGCAGCCCCTGCCCCCCAGGCCCACCCGGCAGCTCCCTGCTGACGTCCAGTGGCATTTTGGGGGCCACAAGGGGCTCTTCCCACCCGGGAAAGGAAGGGAAGGGAGCAGGTCGGGATCCAGGCAGGCTCTGAGCTGGGGTGGCTCTGCCCAGCTCCCACCACCTTTTTTCCAGCAGTGCCAAGGCTTTAAAGGATTTTTTTTCCACCCACGGCCCAGGCCCAGCCGTGGTTTGGAAGCACCGGTCTGAGCACCCCTTAACTCCATTTATTTTTCTCATTTCTCCGGGATGAATCCTTTGGTTTTTTTCCTCTACTCCCACCCTCCCAGAGCCCCCAGACCCCTTCCTGTGAGCAGAACCGGCCTGCCCGACACTCACACCAGCAGCACTGGGGTTCTTCTGGGACACCAGTCACACACCGCAACTGGTCTGACCCTTGGCGTGGGACAGATCCCTGTAAATACTCAAATCCAACGAAGACTTGAAGGCAATTTCCTATTTATAGCAGTTTTTTGTTCTGGTTCAGGTGCAGCTCCTGGGGACACGTGGTGAGAGCACCGCCCCAGCCTTGCCCTGGCACATTTGAACCTTGCCAGGAACACCCAGAACTCGAGGGCACCGTGTCTCTTTTTGTAGCTTTTTGTACCCACCCCGTGGTAGCTGAAGTGTGGTCCAGGTAGGCTTTAAGATTTTAATCAAGCAGGTTTAATTTGCTTTCTCCAGCAGCTCTGCTTCCCAGGCTTTGTGGACTCTGGGAGCTGGGCCGTAAGGCAGAGCTGAAGCCGCTCCAGGCTGCTTTGGGCTCAGTTTGTCCCTTTTTGGCGAGGTTTCCCACGAGGTTTTTGGGGTTTTTTGTACAAGCAAAGCGCAGCAGTCTCAGCTCGGCCGCCTCCAGCACGGCACCACTTGAACTATTTTGTATTTCTCGGTGATACAACCCAATAAAAACCTCGTTTCCATGACTCTCAGCTCTCCGTGTGTTTCTGGGGCACATCCAGGAATTCCAGTTTTCCCTCCCCCTGGGATTTGGGCAGGAGAGGGTCAGCACTGGGGGTGCCGCACCAGTGGCACCTCCAGCCTTTCAGAACCCTAAAAATGAGAAAAAACCTTCGAGATCATCAAGTCTGGCATGAAAACAAACTTTTCCTGCTCTGAGAAAGGGGGGATCAGTCATGCCAGGAAGGGGAGAGTCCCAGACTCACCTCACCGCCCTCGGGAATCCTGCAGGGAAGTTTTTCCTGAGCTTCATGTTCAAGGGATAATCTAAGCTTGCAAACAAACTCCTTTATCCTCTCCTGGGTTTAGTCAGGAATCGGTCAGGAAGCTGGGCAGGTTTTGTCCAGGCAGGAAAGGACAAGATTTGTCCTCTTTTCAGCCCAGGAGGAGCAGTTTGGTCTCTCTGGGTGGGAGCCAGAGCCTGCCCTGCTCAGGGAGGGACAAGAGGCAGCTCCCAAAGGCTTTAGGAACAACCCCTGCTCCTTCCCAGGAGTGAAGGAATTGCTCAGCAATAACTCCAGGGCACAAAGGTTTTTTTTTTTTGTCTTCTCACACTTTATTTAGCCAGCCTGCACTACTCACTAGGCACTCACACTTTACAACAGTGCAGGAAACCTCCCCTGGGCCCCTTGTGGGCACCAACCCCCTCCCTCCCCCAGGTGTTCTTTGGTTAGAAAAAAAGGCTTTTAAAAAATTCACCATCCAAAGAGCAAAAAACCCCGGCCCAGCTGCACACTAGAACTTGTTACACCAGCCCTGCCACTGCCAGGCCCTGCACAGGCCCAGCACACAAATATGGCTTTAAGTCTGCAGGTTTTCTTCAAGTAATTCTTCTACAGAAGAGCTTAAACTAAACATCCAGCACTGAGGAGGAACTTGGGAACAGCGGGGGCTGGGATCTGGAGAACAGAACCATCGAGGCCATTGCTGTGCATCCCGCGGGATTGCTGGGATTCCCAGGATCCCGAGCAGCTCCTGCAGGAGCAGGGCTGCCTCAGGAGGAGTGTGGATATTCCCAGCCCAGCCACAAAGCAGGAGGAGTGTGGATATTCCCAGCTTCCAATAAATACCTGTGACCTCCGAGTGGGGAAAGCCCCACGTGCCAGACAATAAATAAAAATATTGCATTTTCTATCGGCCTGTTCGGGAGTCAGTCTGGAATGTTGTGGTCTGCAGAGGCCCTCGTTAGGCCCAGCTCTGAGGGGCCCTCGTTAGGCAGGGAGAGCCTCGAGCTCTTTGGGTTTCAGCAGCTTCTTGGCAGCGATGATGGTGTTCTTCATCAGCATGGCCACGGTCATGGGCCCCACGCCACCAGGCACCGGCGTGATGTAACTTGCCTTCTTCCTCACCCCTGAGGGGAAAAGCGCAGCTTAAGGGCAAGGCAAGGCTTCCCAGCCTAAATCCATGCAGGATTAACGCTTTAGGAACGGGGTGCAGGTGGTTTTCCCCTGTTGGCCAAGGGGGCACGGCCCAGTGTGTCCAGAACGGGTGTGAAAGGAGCTTAACTGCGAAGGCCGAGGTGGGGAAAAGCACCAAGCCAGGCCTAAAAGCGCCAAGAAAGGCCTGGAAGCACAAAGGTCTGAAAGAGCAAAAAGCCGGGCCTAAAAGCACAAAAAGCGAGGCCTAAAAGCGCCAAAAAGCCAGGCCTGGGAGCCCCAGAAAGCCGGGCCTAAAAGCACCAAAAAGCTGGGCCCAAAAGCACCAAGCCAGGCCTTAAAGCACCAAGGTCCAAAACAGCAAAAAGCCAAGCCCAAAAGCACAAAGGTCTGAAAGCACCAAAAGCCAGGCCAAAAAGTACCAAAAAGCTGGGCCTAAAATCACAAAAACTGAGGCCTAAAAGCACAAAAAACCAGGTCTGGGAGCCCCAAAAAGCTGGGCCCAAAAGCACCAAGCCAGGCCTAAAAGCACAAAGATCTGAAAGTGCCAAAAAGCCGGGCCCAAAAGCGCCAGAAAGCTGGGCTTGAAAGCACCGGGGCCTAAAAGCACCAAAACCCAGGCCAAAAAGTGCCAAAAAGCTGGGCCTAGAAGGACAAGAAAGCCGGGTCCAAAAGCATAAAGGTCTGAACATGCCAAAAAGCCAGGCCTAAAAGCATCAAAAAGCTGGGCCTAAAAGCACTAAGGCCTGAAAGCACCAGAAAGCCGGGCGTGAAAGCACCAAGGCCTAAAAGCACCAAAAGCCAGGCCTAAAAGCTGATTTCTAGCACAAAAACGTCAAATCCAAGGCCAGAGCTGCAGCAGAGGCCGAGGCCCAACTGCTGAGGCTCAGGAGGCTCCTCGGGAGCACCCCCATGGAATATCCCGGGACATGCCCTGGCACACGGATGCACCAGGAGAACCCAAGCTCAGTGACACAAACCAGGCCTTTGTCCCCTCCTCAGCCCCCTCAGTGCCCGAGGAAGCCAATCCAGAGCCTTTCCTCACCTTCAAAATCCACGTCCCCAACCAGCCTGGGCTTGGCGGTGACGGGATCCTGCACCCTGGTGATTCCCACGTCGATCACCGCAGCTCCTTCCTTGATCATGTCGGCCGTGATCAGGTTGGGGATGCCTGGAGAAGCACAGCCACCCCCTCAGTGCTGCCCTGATCCCCCTCATCCCCCGTTCCCAGGATGTTCCAGCCCACCTGGGCCTTCCTGCCTCCCTAAACAACAGGATTCAAGAATCTTAAGGGGTTTTTTCCGATCTAAACCATCCTAAGAAATGCAAATCTACCCACAGAGGCACAGCCAGCCACTGGTGCTCGCTTTCAGACTGGAAGAGGGGAATTTTAGGTTGGATTTACAGAAGGAATCTTTCCCCGGGAGGGTGGGAGGCCCTGGGCAGAGCAGCTGGGGCTGCCCCTGCATCCCTGGAAGTGTCCAAGGCCAGGCTGGACAGGGCTTGGAGCAGCCTGATGTGGTGGAAGGTGTCCAGGGGCTTGGAACAAGATGATCTCTGAGGTCCTTGCAGCCCGAACCGTTCCGTGATTCCGTGTTTCCTTTGGAGCTGTTCCCTGATAATCTCAGGGCACAGGGCAGGAATCCTCCCCCGGGGAGCTCTGGCAGAGCAGGCAGCACCATGCCCCTCTCCAGGGGAAACCTTCCAACCCCTCAGGTCTGGGGCTCTTTGGTGCACATTGTCCAGCTGCAGCGAGGCAGGAGGAGCTGGGGCAGTGCCCAAACCCACCCCATCCCAGCTGGGCACGGCTCTGGCTGTGCCAGGGAGGGCTGGCAGCAGCTTCCTGGGGCTAACGCAGCCTTTCAGGGTGGGGCAAGTGCCTGGCTCTGCCAGATATCGGGGGATCCACTCCCACCCTGGATTTATCTCCGTCACTGGAGTCTCCCTCTGCTACACTCACACTTCCCCAGCTCACTCCCACCCCGAGCCTCCCCCAGCACTCCTCAGCCTTCCAGCACTTCCTTTCCATACCCATTTCCAACCCACATTCCCTCTCCTCCCTCCCCACAGCCTCCCCCCAACTTCTGCTGCCAAACAGGGCCCCCAGACCAGCCCAGCTCCTGTGCCAGGCTCAGCCTGGAGCAGATCCGAGGGGATCCTGGTGCCCTGCAGGTGCCTCGGGAGCTGCCCCAGCCGAGCAGATGCCACTTTTTGGGACCCTTTTTTTCCCTCCTCCCCACATAAATCCAGGCCTGATGGACAACAGAGGCTGTTGTTGTCCAGCTGTGGGACAGGGCAGCACCAAGGGTGACAGGGACTGCGGTGACACCAGGCTGGGGACAGGGCACTGCTGGGCTCTGCAGGGCTCCATCCTCGGCCCTGGGCTCCTCAACAGCCTCACGAAGGAGCTGGGCCCAGACTGGGAGGAGCACTGGGTGTGCTGGTGACACCGAGCTGGGAGCAGCCGTGGGCTCCCCAGAGGGCAGAGAGGCCCTGCAGAGAGAGCTGGACAGGGCAGGGAGGGACAATCCCCAAACCTGTGGGGTTTAACCAGGGAAGGGCTGGATTCTGCCCCTGGGATGGGTGGGCTGGGAAGGGGAGGCTGGAGAGCAGCTGTGGGAAGGGCCTGGAGGTGCTGGGCCATGGCCACTGGGAGCCCAGTCAGCTGTGCCCTGGGGACACCAGGGACATCCCTGTCCTGGGGACACCGGGGACAGTGTGGCCAGGGCACTGGGTGTGTTCAGCTGGAGAAACTGAGGGACACTCATTGAGCTCTTCAACCTCCTCCTGAGGGGCAGCTCTGATCCCTGCTCTGTGTGACAGGGACAGACCCAGGGAAGGGCTGAAGCTGGGCCAGGGCAGGGTCAGGCTGGATTTTGGGAAAGGTTCTTTCCTCCACAGGGTGCTGGGCACTGCCCAGGCTGCCCAGGGAATGGGCACAGCCCCGAGGCTGCTCCAGGAGTGTTGGGATACTGCTCACAGGGATGCCCAGGGTGGGATTTTGGGGGGTCTGTGCAGGGCCAGGGGCTAGACTGATGATCCTGGTGTGTTCCCTCCCACCCAAACACATTCCCTGATTCTCCGTTGCTGTTCAGGATGGGATCAGCTGCTCCCTGCCAGGTGCTGTTTCCCACTCCAGAGGCAGAGCCCCAAACTGGGAACACCAAAAACGCGGCCCCTTGGCTCTGCCACAGGAGAATCCCGCTCTAAGAGCCCCCGCCCGCAGCCCTGAGAGCCCAGACCCTCCCAGAGGTCTCCAGAGGACACTCCACGCCCAGCATTCCCAGCAGGATCACCCCGAGCCCCGCTGAGGCCCCCCTCACCTGCGGCTGCCACCACGATGTCGGCACGGATCGTGTGCTGCTTCAGCTGCTCCTTGGGCGTGTAGCGGTGCGAGATCGTCACCGTGGCATCCCCTGCGGTGACACGGGGCAGGGGTTCACTCACAGCACCCAAACCCAGCCCCTGCTCTGCACCTTCCCCCTCAAGGCCAGCCCTGTGCTCCTCAGGAAGGTCAGGGGCTGCTGGTGAAGCCCAGGGAGCAGCCCCTGGAGGGAGAGGCAGGGATGTGGAACAGGGCAAGGAGCTGCTGAAGGAGGCTCAGGGGGGACCTTGTGGCTCTCCACAACTCCCTGATGACAGGAGGGGGCAGCCAGGGCAGGGTCAGAACGAGGGACAGGACAAGACAAAACAGCCTCGAGCTGTGCCAGGGGAAGTTTGGGTTGGGTATCCGGAAAAAAATTCATCATGGAAAGGTTGTAAAGCACTGGAAGAGGCTGCCCAGGGAAATGGTGGAAGTGTTCAGACCACGTGTGGATGTGGCACTTGAGGCTGTGGGCTGGTGGTGGCCATGGCTGAGGACTCGATGGCCTTGGAGACCTTTTCCAACCTGAACAACCCCGTGATTCTAAGACCGTGGGCAGGATTATTTCACCCTGGGTCAGATCCCTGACCAAGGAGCTGCTGGGAGTGCTTTAGGAGGCTGAAGAGGAGAGTTGTGAGGTTCCTCCCCCGAGGCCACCCCGCTCCTACCTCCGGGGCGCTCGTGGCTGCCGTCGGTGTGCAGCAGCATCGCGATCGGCATCCCCACGTTCTTGGACCGGCCCGCCACCACCACGTTCCTGCCCAGTGTTGGGATTCCTGAGGGGACAAATGACACAGTCACAGCCTGTCCTGAGCTGGGAGTGTCCCACAGGGATCACTGATCCAGCCCCTGGCCCTGCACAGACCCCCCAAAATCCCACCCCGGGCATCCCTGGCAGCGCTGTCCAAACGCTCCTGGAGCAGCCTCGGGGCCGTGCCCATTCCCTGGGGAGCCTGGGCAGTGCCCAGCACCCTCTGGGGGAAGAACCTTTCCCAAAATCCAGCCTGACCCTGCCCTGGCCCAGCTCCAGCTGTTCCCTGGGTCTGTCCCTGTCACACAGAGCCCAGCCCACCCACACAGCCCACCCATCCCCGGGGCAGAATCCGGCCCTTCCCTGGTTAAACCCCACAGGTTTGGGGATTGTCCCTCCCTGCCCTGTCCAGCTCTCTCTGCAGGGCCTTTCTGCCCTCCGGGGAGCCCACGGCTGCTCCCAGCTCGGTGTCACCAGCACACCCAGTGCTCCTCCCAGTCTGGGCCCAGCTCCTTCGTGAGGCTGTTGAGGAGCCCAGGGCCGAGGATGGAGCCCTGCAGAGCCCAGCAGTGCCCTGTCCCCAGCCTGGTGTCACCGCAGTCCCTGTCACCCTTGGTGCTGACCCATGAGCTCCCCCATCACACAACACATTCTCCAGCTGGGAATCCTTCACCCCGAGCTGGAATTACACCAGGATTCAGCCAAATGCTGCGGCAGCAGCTCTCACCTGTTCTCTTGATGATCTCCCAGACGCCCCAGGGCGTGGCGGGGAGCATGGAGTACTGGTCCAGGCACATGCGGCCCACGTTGATCACGTGGAAGCCATCGACGTCCTTGTCCGGGCTCACGGCGTTGCAGACCTTGCGCTCGTCGATGTGCTCTGGGAGAGGGCAGGGAGCGCTCAGGGACCGGCCAAAACCCGGGCTGGGCTGTGAGCCACGGCCTGCAGCTCTGGCCCCGAGCTGCAATTGGGACCCCAAGGCCTGGGATGGACCTCTCATCCCAAACTGGAGCTCTGACCCCAAACCTGGAGCTGGAATTGGGACCCCAAACTGGAGCTCTGACCCTGAGCTGGAATTTTGACCCCAAGCTGGAGCTCTGACCCCAAACCTNCACGGCGTTGCAGACCTTGCGCTCGTCGATGTGCTCTGGGAGAGGGCAGGGAGCGCTCAGGGACCGGCCAAAACCCGGGCTGGGCTGTGAGCCACGGCCTGCAGCTCTGGCCCCGAGCTGCAACTGGGACCCCAAGGCCTGGGATGGACCTCTCATCCCAAACTGGAGCTCTGACTCCAAACCTGGAGCTGGAATTGTGACCCCAAACCTGGAGCTGGAATTGTGATCCCAAACTGGAGCTCTGACCCTGAGCCCTGAGCTGGAATTTTGACCCCAAGCTGGAGCTCTGACCCCAAACCTTGAGCTGCAATTATGTCCCTGAGCCCAAGTTGTGACCCCAAGCTGGAATTTTGACCCCAAACTGGAGCTCTGACTCTGGATCCTGAGCTGGAATTGTGACCCTCAGCCAGAGTTATGACCCTGAGCTGGAGCTCTGACCCCAAGCCTTGAGCTGCAATTGTGACCCCAAGCTGGAGCTCTGACTCCAGGTCCTGAGCTGGAACTGCGACCCTGAGCCCCAGGCTGGAATTGTGACCCTGAGCTGGAATTATGATCCCAAACCCTGAGCTCTGACACCAAGCCTTGAGCTGGAATTGTGACCCCCAAGCTGGAGCTTTGACCCCAAGCCTTGACCCACTTATGATCCCAAGCCCTGAGCTGGAATTCTGATCCCAAGCCCTGAGCCAAAGTTACAACCCCAAGCCTTGAGCTGGAATTGCAACCCCAAACTGGAGCTCTGACCCTGAGCTGGAATTGTGACCCCAAGCCAAGAGCTCTGACCCTGGAGCCCCATCAGAGCTCTGGGGGCCTGGAGCTCCCCAGCACTCCCAGTTCCACGCTGCCAGCTCCCAGCACAGGGCACTGGAAGCACTCTGCACTCCCAGCCCTGCTCACGCCGAGGGTATTTTTAGGCAGCCCTGAGGCCACCGCCCGGCTCGGGAAGTCGATACTCCCAGCACAGGAATAGATCCCGTGACCCCCAGAGCTGAACTGCTGCGGGCAGCTGGTGCTGAGGAGCAGGATCGGGGCAGGATCCCCCCTGTGCTGCCCCATCCTGCAACCCTCGAGAGCTTTATGGGAATTGAGCTGCTCACCAGGCAGGGGAAGCTGCACCAGCAGCCCGTCCACGGCTGCGTCGTTGTTGAGTTTCCCAATCAGATCCAGCAGCTCCTCCTCGGTGATGGAAGCCGGCCTGAGGATGGTCTCACTGCTGATCCCTGCAATCGCCAAACCCACGGCATCAGCGAGGCATAAAAGGGTGACTTTCCCAGATTTTGTGGATTTAAACTGGATTTAAACTCGCTGCCTGGCCAAAGCTAGGAGGTACATGCCAAAGATGGCAGAGTTTGTGCAGCTTCCAGGCTGGAGAGGCCTTCACAAGTCCAGGGATTTGTTGTTGAGGACAATTCTATGGGGCTGCTGCCTGGGAAAGGCTGTTTGGGACCCTCCCGGTGCAGGGAGAAACCCAAGCAAAGCGTCCTACCATGAAAATAAAGCCCCACGGCCTGAGAGCCCTCTGGACACAGTAAAAAAAGGGACGTTTGCCTAAAAATCTCAGCTCCAAAAGCACCAGAACCCAAGTTAAAATGACACTGTTTATTGCCCTGGCCCCGAGCAGCACCTTGGGCTGCAAGATGGGCAGGAGTCAGAGGACAGCGAGGCGGCTGAACAGGGTCTGTGTGCCAGGCAGGTGGGAAAAGGAGGCCAAAAATCCCCTCCTGTGCCTTTTATGGCTCTGGGAAAGCTGCAAAACCCCAACCACAGAGCTTGGGTTGCCCCGAAGGATCCAACGGAGCACATTTATCCACCACACCCCAGTGGCAGCCACGAGAACCCACACTCCAGGGGAAGGTGAAAAGCCAACGGGGGGGACGCATCCCAAAAAGCTTCCAGCATCGAGGATTCCCAACCAAACTGCACTTTTTGGGAAGGGAAGCCCAGACTCACCCACGTCGGCCGCCGCTTTAGTTTTGTTGAGGACGTAGGAGTGGCTGGCCGGGTTCTCCCCCACCAGCACCACGCTCAGGTGGGGCCTCTTGTTTCCCGCTGCCACCCACTGCTGCACCTCGTGCCGCGCTTCCTGCCGGATCTGCCGGGCCAGCTTCCGCCCCGAGATCACCACGGCGTCCCCCCTGCAACAGGGAAAGTGTCACCACGGCCTCGGGGCCACCAGCTCCCAGCCCTGGGCAGCACGGAGCAGGAAAAGCAGGGGGAAAAGGCTCCTTCCCCTGAGCTCTGTGGGACCTTCGGCACCTCTGTGCTCCTTCACCTCAAGCAGCACATTTTAGGCTCGTTCGCAGCTTCAAAGCTGGGAGCAACCGAGGCAGAATCAGAATGTCCCAAGCTGGAAGGGACGCACTGGGATCATCGATCCAGCTCCTGGCACTACATCCCAGAATTCCACCCTGGGCATCCCTGGCAGCGCTGTCCAAACGCTCCTGGACCGGCCTCGGGGCCGTGCCCATTCCCTGGGGAGCCTGGGCAGTGCCCAGCACCCTCTGGGGGAAGAACCTTTCCCAAAATCCACCCTAAATCCCCCCGACCACGAGGTCATATTTTTTCCCAAGAAAAAATAGGGAATACTGCTGTCTTTTCTCTGTGGGTATCGCTCACCTTGGGCACATTTTGAGCTGAGATAGTCTGCGTTCCCATCTTTAGGAAGGCAGTGCCCTGGGGAGGCACAGCAGCTCCCCTGCAAAGGGCTTGCACAAAGCACAGCTGACCCCGGAGCAGTTTCCCGAGGTCTGTTCAGTGATCCCAGCTGGAGCAGCACAGGAGGCTCCGAGGGCTGTTCCCAGGGATCCTCATCCCCCACAAATTCCTTGGCAAGGCTGTGGGGCCACCCAGCACAGCACAGCCCTTCTCCCCCATCATCACCACCACAGTCTGATCTCCAGGCTGGTGGGAGTTGAACTGGGAGTACTGGTTTCCTACCCTGACAGACTCCAAGGTCTGTCTGGAGCAGGGAGGGGACATTGGCCCCTTCAAACCCTGTCCCAGGAGCTCCGGAGCTCCTTGCACAGTGTGCAGGGCTAAACTGGTACCGGGAATATCCAGGCACTGCCAGGCACATTCCAGGCTGCAGCGAGCTGAGGGGCCACGGCTGCTGATCCCCCAGGTGGGATTTTGGGGTGTCTGTGCAGAGCCAGGGGCTGGACTGGTGACCCCAGTGGGTCCCTTCCTGCTCAGGACATTCCATGCCTAGCCTTGTTGCAAGGTCTCATGCCCAGCACTCGCTGGCCTCATTCTCCTCACCTCCAAGCAGGAGCAGGCAGATGCTCCCCACAGCATTCCCGGGGCCTTCCCAAAGTGCTGGAACCTGCCCATTTCTGGAGCAATTCCCAGCCAAACTGCATCACAACTCCAAAACCTACTCCACCTGTCCCAGGAATCCAGAGCCAGCTGACCCACAGCGCAGATTCCAACCCTCCCTGCACCACACCAGCCAAGCTGAACTGCTGCACTTTCTCCTCAAAGATCTGTCAGCTACCTCTGGATGCATCTTCTCCTACCTGGATCCTGCTTTCAGTCCAACAGTGCTCTTTTCCGACCTTCTCTAGCTACAATCCTGACCCTGGAGCTCTTGAGCATAGCTAGAACTACGCAAAACCACCCCAAGAACTGCTCCAAAACTCACCAGGATCTTCCCCCAAGACTGGGCTGCCCTGGGCTCCCAGGGGGAGGGAAAAGCACCAGAGGCTCTCAGAGGGGACAAAGAGCGAGCTCAGAACCCTGTTTGGAGCAGGGTGGGATGCTCGGGGGGTCTCTGCCCCTCTCACCCCAGTGCCTGGAGAGTTCTCAGGGTGGTCTCTGTCCCTGTCACACCAAGGAATGCTCAGGGGGCTCTGTCCCTCTCGCCCCAGTGCTTGGGGAGTGCTCGGGGGGTCTCTGTCCCTGTCACACCAGGGAATGCTCTGGGGGCTCTGTCCCCTTATGCCAGGGGATGGTAAAGAAGAGGGGGCAGTCTCGATCCTTCTCACTCCGGGGGTCTCTGTCCCTCTCACCCTATGGATGCCCGGGGGGGGAGAGGTCTCTGTCCCTTTCACTCTGGGGGATGCCCAGGGGGTCTCTGTCCCCCTGGCCCCAGGGGAGCCCCCGTCCCTCTCACCCCAGAGGATGCCCGGGGGGTCTCTGTCCGTTTCACTCTGGAGGATGCCCGGGGGCTCTCCGTCCCCGTGGCCCCGGGGGAGCCCCGCTGCGGGGAGGTCTCGCTCCCTCTCTGCCCGTGCCCGGGGCAGCCCCGCACTCCCACGCAAGGCGGGCACGGGATTTCATCAGCCTGCAGCGCTCGGCGCGGCCACTGGGGGCCCGCCCGCTCCCCCCGGAACCGCGGGGGCAAAACGGGCCGCGACCCCGGCCCGGGGGGCGACCGAACTGGGCTGGGCCTCCCTCCCCCTCCCCATCCCTCAGCGCGCCGGCACCGGGCGGAGCGGAGCGGGGCGGGCGCCGCTCCCACTTCCC
>VWZW01006556.1:0-103697 GCA_013397115.1 Edolisoma coerulescens
AGCGCAGCGGAGCGGAGCGGAGGGGGCGGTGCGCACCCGCCCCCAGCCCGGGATGGGGAGGGGGGCCCGGTGCTCCCCACGAACACCCGAGGGGTCCGCCCGGCCTGTGCCCCTCTGAGCAGCCGACCCGTCCCGTCCCGACCGGTCCTGTCCCGTCCGGTCCCGTCCCGTGCCCGTCGCCTTCAGCCGAGGCTCTTCGCCTGATCGCTCCTGTTTTTCCCTTTATCTGCGGTGGGGAGGTGCGGATGAATGGTTTGGTGGGACGCGCTTCAGCGAGGAGGTGCCGGATTACAGCACACACTGTGGGCGATACATTGATTATTCCTAGGCTCTGCTTTCCCTGGCAGTCCCTGATT
The DNA here is from genome assembly GCA_013397115.1 of Edolisoma coerulescens. Taxonomy (NCBI): domain Eukaryota; kingdom Metazoa; phylum Chordata; class Aves; order Passeriformes; family Campephagidae; genus Edolisoma; species Edolisoma coerulescens. Next base: position 357 of record VWZW01006556.1, read on the forward strand.
ACCCGATACAACACATTACGGCACGGGGGTGTCCATTGTTCCGATAGTCAAAATTGTAATCGTACGGGGTTTCTCATTGTGACTGCGGTACATCTTAAAATGATACATTTTTTTATAAAAACACCCAAACCCACGGTCGAAAGATAAACTGCGTTCCATGTGGGCATGAGTAGGCTCCCCATAAAAATCTCTGTTTAGCCTGTCAAAGACAAGTTCGGTTTGCGTGTAACAATGTCTAATTTACATTCTCTGTTTCCGAAGCTTTAAATCACTGGCACTTCTTAGCACGAAAAGTTGAGCACAACTTTGTTCGTTCCGTTACTAAAATGAGCCTTGCCTGCCTGCCTGTCAGAGCGATTAGAGACACGGGGCACATTTTCCCCGTGTCTCATTTCATTTGAAAATAAGAAGAAACGGGGATTTTGCACAGTCTCAGCTGTTAGAGCATCGAGCATCTAAAGGTAAGATAGCAACCAGATTGAGCCTGTAAAATCCTGGAGCACATCCGCAGTGGTAAGGTCGCGGCCGCTGCGAGGCGAAGGTGCTGCCACTCCCCTCGCCGCCTGAAAGAATCAGGCAGATATTGGAAAAAACCCAGCCCTGATCGTTTGTTTTTCGCAGAGCAGCAGGACCTCGCAGAGACCCTCGAGAAGGCTCTGCTGACAGCAAAGAGTTGCAGGAGTTCAGCTGCAGCAGGGCTCGTGCTGTGGGCTCAGTCCGTTCCGCGCACCCCAGGAACACAAGGTCTGGGCTCAAACCCACCAAGCAGCAAGCATGAGAAGAAACCAAGGTTTATTTTGTTCTTGCTTGCAGAATTTTAAAATACAGTGATTTCTTAAACTTGTGGAAGCTAACTTGTGACTACAGGTAACCTCCAAAGGATGGTGCTTAAGAGGGAGGTTTCCCTCCTCCTGTGCCCCATCGGCACTGGCAACCTCACCTCTATGTTTTGCTTACCGTATTCTATTACAAACAAATCAGTACAGTTGATCTCTTATTAAGTACAGAAGATATTCCCAGAATCTCAGTGTATTCTTTCACACAATAAGACAAGCAGCACAAGGGGAAGTTCCCTTTAAACACAACCTCACATGGCTCTTTGAAACCTTTGGCTGGAAAAAGCCAGCCAACCTCAGATGACTATTCGGCTTTGAACGGCCACCACCTTGCTGATACATTAAGTCACTCTAATGAAAAAGGCAAAACTAGTTCTTGTATTAGACATATTGCTAGTTTCTCTGTAGAGTGGATGGAAGAGTTTTAAGGAAAACCTTAGAACTTCTGCTAAACAGAGTATTGCCTCAAATGGTTCTTGTTCAGGGAAACATCAGAAGACTACTTCTCAACACTCACTATGTATATTGTAATAAAGCACTGGCACCGTTTCACTGCATAAATTCGACAGATTTGAGTTGCAATCTGACGAAAAGATTAATCTCAGACTCCCTACATGAACAGAACTTCCTTTAATGTTGGAAGATACTTTGGAGAAGGTATTTGCAAGCCCAGGTGATGCGCATTGACTACAGCAGGTTACAGTGAGTAGACCAGAATGAATTGTCTTCAGGATCAAGTCTGTCATTCCCGTTTTCCCCACTAACATCTGAGGGTTTGGCTGCAAATTGAAGCACTTCCCACCCCTCTTACTACCAGTTCTGAATGCTGATTCTCACTTCTTGATCACCAAAACTAGCGGCTTTCAAGCTGGGGTTTTTTCACAGTATTTTTCTGAATGCTTTTGAATGGACATATGAACTTATTTCTCCTGACATAGGCTCATTTTCTCAGCTACTTCTGGTAAGCTCTCTAAAAAGAAGCTCCAGTCCCCGAGTACCTTGTCAACCACCAGATGAAAGCCACAGTCTTAAAACATGCCCTGTTTTTCTCAGTATTTAATGTGGGACTGGGACTATTACAAAAGTTCTACCTCTCTGTGTCCTAATAATAATATCCCCATCTGACAGCAGGTTATTTCTGCGACTATCATGATTCCTACTTTTCTAGAGCTGTTATTACCTTTATATATTGCATATTGTTACACAGCATATTCTTGGGAAGTTGTTCTTCTAGTGATAGCATATGGTGGACCGTCAACTGTCAACACAGAAGTTCATGCATTTAGAATGCTCAGACATTATCTGACACACATCGGAGGTACCGAAATAAGTTTTGGAAACCATCTAATTATTCCACTTGTTACTAAGGGGGAGGGAATGACTAACAAAAAGGAACGCTTTCAGTTTTTAGTGGTAGCTCGTGAATTCATAAGGGTAGACAGAATATCAGAATCTATATCAGAAGCCCACGCATTTGTCAGCCATACAATGGCATTGATCTGAACATCTCCATAAAGCTATGAGAAAATAAATCTGCTATTTACATTACTGGCATCCTAACATTAAACACATTTACTGAACTGTGGCAGGACCACATACTTTTTGTATGAAAACCTGTATTTTTGGTAAAGAATCCTGGTTCAGTAGTTCTTAATATGGATTCTGCAAACATCTTAAACAGGTGAATAAAGGTGACTGATTGGATCAATAGAGCTGCTCAGATTTATTCCACCAGACAGAGATACCAGGGTATGTGGTATCAGTAAGCAGTTTGCAGCCAAAGACGAAACTCTGATCCTGTGGGAATCACTGAAGATTTTACTCCTGAGTTTAACGAAAACAAATTCCTTGTGAAATTTCCAATGTGATTTAAAATCAATCTATAAGAGTATGTGTTCTCTCTAACCACAATGCAATAGAGAAAGTCCCTCACTGTCATGATGGTTCAAGGGTTTGAAGCTAGTTGGTTTTTGGTCACTTTCAAAGTTGGGAAGAAAGTATGATGATTCCACCCTTTGGTGATCTCTTAAGTTGTGGCAAGAACTTGAGCTTTTCTTTCCATTGCCCAAGCACATGCTTTACACCCAAGGCTCCCTATTTTACCAAGCTCCATATTTTTGTTCTATCACTGATTTGTTTCCAGCTCTGAATTTGCACTTGGGTTTTTGCAAGCACAGTAATTTGGACTTCTGAAAAACAGGTATCGTTCATAAAATGACATGTGCAAATGAGCTGCCTAAAATAAATCACCCCAGGTTTAATTTATATTCTATTATTCATAGTCCTATTTATTAGTGTTTACATGTTTTAAAAGGGGACCTATCCACATACCAGAGCTGCTTTTTAGGTAACACAAAAGAAACACTTTGCTCCAAGTTCTTCATTTTGGCCTTTATTAATGCGTAAGTCGCTTTATTATTATTAATGAACGATTTCTTCTCGGTTTTTGCCTGCTGGGGAGGACGAGATAAACAAGGAGGCCTGATTTTTCCAGCTGCTGAATATGTAAGCGTCACGACGGCTTCAAAGCGAAAGGTTTTAGAAGGCAACAGCAACAAGCGAACGGTGCTCTGGGGGCACTCTGGAAACAACGTGACGGTTTNGAGGAGCAGCATCCCCGCCCGGAGGCTGCGGCGAGAGCTCCCCCTCCTGTCCCGCTCCTTCCCAGCACGGTGGGAAACGCATCATGGAGCCTCGGACACCGAAAGGTGTTAAAGCACCAGTCTGCGTGTGATTATGCACGTATAAACCCACACGTCCACCCACACACACGGGGGGGAAGCTGAAGGCAGAAAGGGAGGCTGTTGTCTCTTTTTTTTCCCCAAGTAACAGCCCCAGGCGTTGCAGGCCAAAGTAAAGGTGCGGCTCGTAACTGGGTTCTCTTAATATTGCTGATAATTTACCTTATTATTCCCTGCTTGCCAAGGTGTTGTCAGCTCTCCATCAGGTTGCTTGGTAATGCCAGTCACCGTGGAAAACATATGTCTATGCAGTCTTTCACCTGTATCCGAGGGGAAGCCATAATAAACAGCAATTTAAATTCAGGTATTTGGTTTGCTGAAGTGTTTAATTAAACAAAGAAATTCATTATGTGAGTTCACAGAAAAGTTCCATTACGATGATTTTTTTTTTTTTTCGTTTGACTTGAAGTGGAAATGTTCCTCTGACTTTTTGTGTGCCACGCTAAGATGATAGATTATTTATGCCATCAGAAGCAAAAATATGCAGTGAATAATTAAAATATTGGCTCCTGGTATTTTTTTTAATAAGTAGACAGCCATTTTCATACACATGGAAAACACATATATGAGCTTCTCTCTTGCTTCAGTCCCACCCAAACCCCACTTCCACTTCAGAGATATTTTTTCACCCATACCTTGGAGAAGGGGTACATTCCACTCGTTCCTGAGCTTGGACGAACGCCCACAGCATTACTCACACACAGTAGTGTCTGTAGATGCCTTTCTGCTGTGGATACTAATCTCAATCCAGCGTTTCCTTAGACGATTAGAGGCTGTTCTGCAAAATGTCAAAAGGTAGCCTTTCCAAAGCAGACACAGTATGGCAGTTGAAATGGGAGTAGTGGCGGCTTTCCAAGTACAAAGGTCTGGAAATGTTTGTAGATATTTTAATATTGAATATTTCATTTTTTTGTGCTGCTTTAGGGTATCAGTGTCAAAACTGTATGGATAAATGGCAAGACAGGGCCTTAACACTGTTAATGCTTTTGAAACTTCTGGCAAAAAGAGAGAAACTTTATTTAACTTATTAAATTATTAATAATGATTGCTCTTTTGGCCTGAATCGTTATGTAATTTGATAAACAGAAAGAAAAGTTAACTTGTTTCTATGATTCTTTGTTAAATACTTCCAAGTCTCCTGTTAAAATGCCTTTTTGTTTCTTTTTTATTTTCTCATGTTCCTTACAACAAAAGAAAGCAAGAAGAAGTCTTTAGCACGAGAGAACACCCACGCTATTAAAAATTAATCAATAATAAACCTTTTTAGAAGGTAGCAATGCATTAAAAAACAAATTAGTAAAAATATGCCCCGGACACCAGTATTGACTTTGGGGAAAAATCTTTATCATCTGTCTACTGCTACACTCTATCTATCCACTATGGTTATTCAGTGACTCTTCTGTGATGCTTTCATATTGAATACAATGCCAAAAATCAGGTACAGAAAAATAAAGGACCCAGGAATGAGCAAAAAACTCTGACACATTATACCAGACTTGAACTTGGCTGTGACAAACTTTGAGTTTGCAGCTTCATTACGGTTAAGGTCTGTACCTCAGAATTAAATGAATCTTTTCAAAAGAGATTTTGTGAATCTTTTAAGGTTTCATTTGGTCCAAAAGAGTGCTCTACTTGCTCTGTCATACAGGTTGGTAAGAGCATATACTGAGCCCTACTTCCTAGAGGGTTTCTTCTTTCATTGGGGCTGACACCCAAAATGCTGATCTCCAGAGGCTGATTTGGAGAAGGTCTGAGATATCGAGGCACCCTCTTACTCTGCATGTGCTGCGCCCCTGTTTCTTACACACATCAAGAGCAGGGAGCTGTCAAAGTCAGAAGCAAAACCAGTAGAACATTGTGCTTTCTGCAACAGTCCTAAGCTGTAAATCTCCCTCTGAGGTGAACTGAGAATGTTTACAGCCAAGGCATATTCATTTCTTCACCTTTCATTTCTTGACAATGGCTGTTTCCTCCCCTTCTGATTCTTTTACTTCTCCATACAGAAGAAGGCAGGACAGTCTTCTTGTTTTTACTTTAATACATAGGTAAGCCTCCCACATGCTACAAATGGCAGGAGAAGAGGGGGAGAGATTATGTGGGATTGGGATACAGCAGAAAGTTCTCCCTTCTTTTTAACTTCATTCTTTCTTTTAATAGATTAATTTTGCTGATTCCTGAAAATACTGGTACAGTACTCCACATCAAGTTCTTCCTAAAAAGTATCCCTCCTCTTTTTGTCTTTCTGTGAAGAATAAAATAAATAAAATCATTATTTTACAATAATGATAGTGGTTTATACATTTTCTCATAATCCTGTGTTTCCCCTGTAAGCTTTGTTGCATGATATAGTATGTCAGTTTAAGTAACATCTGTCAAGGGATGGAAAGCAATTGTAGGTTCTTTTCATTCATAAGTCATTCTGGAGTTTCTTCATCCTTAATTTTCTTGTCATGCTTTCAAAAACATTACATCATTTTGTCCAAATTACCCCCTGCACTGCATATACAAGATACAGTGGGTTATTTATTTCTTTCCTGGACCCAAAGAAACGTGTCAAGGTATCTAGACTGATATATACTAAATGATTTAGAGTTGGTAAAAGTTGGGCTTTGACATGTCATTATTTGACAATCACCCTTCTACTGCAATGCTTGTTTTCCTGCCAGCATCTCCCCAGAATCCTACATGACAGGTGATTCAATCTCTTGATCTTCTCAGTTATATTTACATTAATTTTACACATACTAATATATAATGGCAATGCCTTCACATTGATATGGTGAAAAGTCTGTCAAAAAAATCCAAATGTGTCTTGGGAATGCATAGCAGAGATATATTCAGGACTAGGATGGGGCACATATTTAGCAAATCAAAGAATAGCTGAGATTGGAAGGGACCTTTGGAGATCATACAGTCCAACCTCCCTGCTCAAAGCAGAGCAGGTTGGTTCTGTGTCCCGTCATGTCTTGAATAACTATGGAGACTCCATAGTATGTCCCAGCTGCCTCTTCCAGTGTTTGACCACATTAGCAGAAAAGCTTTTTCTTATGTTTACATGGAATTTGGTGCACTGCAATTTGTGCCCATGTGCCTCTTGTCCTATCACTGAAAAAGTCTGGTTCTGTCTTTTCTACTTGCCATCCCCCACTCAGGTATTTATACACATTTATCATCACATATCTCCTCTGAGCCATCTCCTCACTAAACATTCCCAAATCTCTCAGCCTCTCAAACATCAGATGCTTCAGTCCTTTCATCATCTCCATGGCCTTTCACTGTCTTTGTTCCAGTGTGTCCGTGTCTCTCTTATGTTGTAGAGCTCAGACCTTGACCCAGAAGTCCAGGTGTGTCTCACCTGAGCTGAGTAGAGCTGAGTAGAGAGGAAGGATCACATCCATCAGCCTGCCAGCAGTGCTCTTCCTGATGCACCCCAGCCATCTCTGCTGCAAGGCTGCACTGCTGGCTCACGTTCAGCTTGTTGAATTCCAGAGTCCCCAGGGCCTTCTTGGCAAAAACTGCTTTTTAGCTGCTTCCCCACCTGTATTACTACAAATGTTGTTCTGATCTGTGTGCAGGATTTCACATTTCTTTGCTGAAACTCATGAGATTCTTGTCAGCCTGTTCTCCTGCATCTTATTAAATTTGTTTTGATTTATGATCTTTTAGGTAATTAGTAATACTATTAGCTGGAAATATTTTGTTTTCATGAACTGTGTGGCTTTTCCTAATTAAGTCATGCATGTAACATTAATGATAATAATCTATGTCTCTTACCATAAGTAGATTTTGCTCAGAGACAGTCCTGAGAATCCTTCTCTACACAGGCAGGATCTTTTGCCTTAAAACATGATCAATGTTTATATCCTTCTCCATCCAAGATTCTTGAAGTCAAGTGGTTATTGATTTCTTTTCACAGCGTTCAAGCACAACTGACATGTTCTCACCACTCCCTTTCAGGTCACCAGAGGGTGTAGATGGGAGACAGTCACATACAACTTCCATCCCACCCAGATGGCTCAGCAAAGGCTTGCCATGAGACTTCAGCTTTGGACAACTTTTGGGAGCAGAGGGTCAGGAACGCCATGCTTATTTTGATTAGCGTGTACTGAAATCCTGCTCACATACACGACAAACTCTGCCATGCTGGCTTTTCTTCTGAGTATCACTGAAGGTCCCCAGGTGCACCACCACTCCTGCATGCTCAGGCAGCAGTGGCTTGCAAAGCCAAGGCTCTGTATTATTTCTTCTTCATGGCTCTCAGGACAACATGAGAAGTTGCCTGCTGCACACTGTGTGTCACAGCTGAGCCCTGGTGAGAGGAGCTGTAGACTGAGGTTTATTGACTTTGCCCGAACTGTCAACACTAAAACCAGGTCCAAGGCCAACTCCAAAACCTTGCCACCCATATGATTAGTTGGGGTCGTCTCGTCTGTTGTTAACTAATGTTACAACTACCAGTTAGTATTACAGCTATTTCACAGATGAGAAATCATCAGGAGAGAGATAAAGTGACAAAACACATGTACCTGAAGAGACTCATGGCCTTGACTAGAACTCAGCTCTTGCATCTTGTAAGACAGTCCTGTCACCATTAGAACATGTAATCTAACCTTCTTGGAAAAAAATGAAATGTGAGCCTCCCTTTGAACCAGCTTGACTTTGAGCTCCCTCATGAAACACCAACAACCTTTGAAAGAACACGGGGATGGCACCATTGACAGATTCTGCCTCAGCTGGTTGCAAATAAAGTTATTTGAAATAACTGCCAAAGCTGTAATTTATCAGACTTTTTCGCAGATTCCACAAAAGCAAGGAAATTCGAAGTTGAAAGGCTTTCTGCAGGCAGCACATGCCTGGCATTTGTGCATGAATTGCAGCAGGGGAAAGGATATGTTTCGTTTAGAGCTGTTGTTGCCATCACGGAAAGCGAACAAGCATCTGTGCTTTGGAAATCAGTGGAAGGAAGGTGTTCTGTGAAAGGCAGCATGTGGGAAAGCAGCTTAAAATGGTGAGAGTGTACGAATGTAGCAGGAGTTCTGAATGCCATTGGGGAGAAGAAGTGGAACAAGGCTGACACATAGAAAGGTGGCGAGAAAGCAAAAAGAAATGCAAAGAGGAGTACACTGAAGGGAAAAAACCCACCCACTTTTGGCTAGAGAATAGGTCTGAACAAGTTCCAAGACAGGAATCGAGAAAGAGAAAAAATTATAGGGTAGATAGAGAGTGTATCTATTAGATGATTGTGCAGGTGAAAATGTAAGTTAAAGTTTTGGTGTTTTACTGTGGAAACAGATACAAAGCTGAGAATCAGATGTCCCAGCAGGACTCCTGATATAGCAAATCTGTACATTTAAAGTATGTGAAACCTGTAGGATGATTCTCCGCTGTAGCATTTGCCACTGATCCTGAAAAAAATGGGAAGATTCACATTTAGAAATATTTAATTAAAAAGTACTACTTACCTTAAATCACCATAAGTTAGGGTTGCACTGCCAGTCCTAAGGTCCCTAATTTCACTCCAAGGCTGATGTTTTCCTGTGTCACTACACTGTGAAGCTGAATCCAGAGTAACAATTTAATACTTGAGTGCCCAGAGTCAGGCAGATGCTTTGCATAAAAGTGTTCTCTTGTGCTTGTGGAGTGCCTGCAGCTCCCCCCGAGAGCTGGTGGGTGCTAAGCACCTCTGAAAACCAGGTCACTGTCACTCAAGAGCTCAGAAAGCAACGGAGGTGCCAAAGTTTAAGACTAAACTTACAAGTAAGTGACATCATTGTGGAAGAGTGTGTCTCTGAAGGAGTACTGTGCTTTTGGTCAGTTGAATTTTGGTGTGTGATAGGTACGCATTTGTAAATGAGATGACTTTATAGCTTGTAACACCCTCCAGACATTAGGATAAAAGAAAGAGGGCGTTAGAGAGGAAAGAAGGAAGTTGAGGGGAATTAACAAAACAGAAATGGATGGAGATGTTGTTCAAGATTCTTTTAGACTAGTTTGGGCATGCCTCATTGGTTCTGAATGCAGATAGGAGGCTTAAAAAAATTTAATGAAGTGGGGTTCTTCCACATAACATAAGAAAACGGGGCAACACAGTGTCCACAAGATTTGTTTGGAGAGAAAAAGGTCTAAACAGCTTCAAAGAAGAGCTTGGAAGAGCCAGACTTGAAAGATCTGAGAAACAGCTCCATTTTCATTTATTAACTACGGTAGACTTGACAGAGCATCTGGCTCAAGAAGTCTCCAAAGTGCAGTCAGGTGGGAGCTGGGTGGACATACCACAGGATGTATTTCTCCATATTTGCATAATTTCTCATCCTATTATCTTAATCACTTCATTCTGGCTCTTATGGGAGACAGGGTGTACTACTTTAAATGTTCATCTGACTCAAGGCTCTCATACTCTATTTCGCATTAGTAGCTTATGTTTTCCCTTCTATAGGTTACTTAATTGTGCTGGCCTAAGTCAGTTGCTCTTCCTCTAGTCCTCCTGCAGCAGTAACTATGACTGCTGTGATGTCCAAATATGAACCGTTTTAGAGCATGTTCTGAAGAGGCAGGCAGGCATTTTAATTACAGGGATTAAAAGGAGAACAGATGCAAGTGAGTCGAGTGCTAGGTAAATATAAACGCATCGCCCCTTGTACCCGGAGAGTCATCGCTCTTTGGCTCCAACAGATTGACATCAGGATAAATTCAAAAGCAGAGGGAATAGTACTGGAAAAGACCTATTTTTAACAGAAGTGTTTACCTAGACTGGGGTAAAGTGTATAAATAGCACACTTTATTATAGGTGGATACCTTTTTAATTTCCCCAAAGCCATTTAGTCAGTGCTACTTAAAATACATTATTTTGTTCAGACACAGAATTGCAAGGATGGATTCAAATAGTTTTAACTTGAGTTTTCCAACTCAAATTGAAAAAACATTTTCTTTATCATCCATGTTCACTTTCATACATTGAGGCTTGGTTCCCAGACTGGCATTACTCTCCACCTGGTAACAAGGCAGTGAGTGAGCACAGAGAAGTCCCTTAGAAAACTGTTTCCTCCAGAACTCTGAGCTTTAAGGTTGATCAGTAAACAGCAAGCCAGTGCTGAGTCTCTGGTGCAGAGTGCTCGTGCTGTGCAGCACTGCTCAGGAAGTGGGTAGTGGCTTTCTTGGGAACTGGATCTTTCAGGCATGTTTCAAAGGGGACTCATAAATAGAAACGTACAGAAACCCAGGTGGAGGTAACAAAGTCACTGGTGGCTTCTGCGAAGTTTACTTCAGAGGAAATGTGCAGCCAGCCTTAGCTCCCAGTCTAAGTAATAAAAAGAGAAAAGACAGAAAAAGGTGTCCAAACCCAGGATTACCAACAGAAAAAAAGTTTAGAGTTGTATCTGTGTTTTGATTATGCATGAGAATAGCAAGCAGCAAAATATAAATAACACTTAATAAATTACATATATTTAGTCCCCACAAAGTAAGCATTTTAACTGAGAAATGTTTCCATTTATTTATTTAAATCCACATAAAATGTGCAGGTTGTATATGTTTGCTGGTTTCCTGGCTGTAGTATGACTTTAATCCCTGGTTTCTATCACTACCTGATAACTGTTTCATGATTTAGATAGAGTTTTTCAAACCATTTTTCACCTAACATTAACATCCTTTTTCTTTTTTTTTTTCTGCAGGACCCTCCCAAATCACATCATCTTCTCTGATTTTAAGGGATACTGAGATGGAACTCACTGGAAAAAAAATCGATCTAAAATCAAGGAATTCGTGGGGTGGGGAATTTAATAGAGGGTACATGGGTAAGCTTTTGTTCAGCATGACTGTCATTTCCTCTTGGCTGCATTTCACTCCTGTCCAAACCATGAATTCCTTAGGCACGGGACCATCTCCTTTGTTCTGGTTTTGAAATGTGTCTGGTTGGAGTTTTCTACTGCTACTAATGTTCAATTAAATACAAATAATAAAGAGTTAATGGTTTGCCGAGCTGCAGAAGTGAAGCTAATCAGCTGAGATTTCATGGGGTGGTTAATGATGGATTAGGAATGGGGGAACTGATAAAGCTGAATATCTAAAGACTAATATCGTACAGGATGATGGATGTTTTGTCTGCTTTGATTGCATATGACCAGAAACTAACAATGTGCTTATCTTCCTCCTCCTTCTTCTGTAGATTACTCGGCTCCAAAACGTTGCTGTTCCGAGTCTCCGTCCAAATTCCCCTGAGTGGAGCACTGCCCATCAGAGGAGATGGCCTGAGAGGCTCTGACAATGGAAATTGGGTGGGGAGGTGAACAGTGACTCTACGACAGAGGTACATTATCAGCTGCACACTCGTTTACTCCTGTTCGTACTCATCTTGCTGAAATGGAGGGATTTCGATTGATTTTGCTTTCTTTTGCAGTGCTGACTGATGAGCCAGTGAGGAGGGAGCTGCGTTCTGAGGGCATGTGGCACAGGAGGGGTTTGTCCCGCTGCCTGTGCGGCGCTGCTGAGACCCAGCCGGAGCTTTGGCTTCTCCTCTGTGCCATGCACCGATGAACTATTGTATCCCTGGCGAGCTACTGTATCCCTGAGTCTGGTGTGCAGAGTGAAAAGAGTAACATACACTTTCTCTGTCAAATGATCCCCATGTACCACAGCTATATTTATTTGTTTTGGAAAAAAAATTATGCATTTGTTGTCATTTATTAACCAGCAACACATCAAGTTCTGATATTGGTATCTCAGTAGGTATAATTAGGCTTAAAAATTAATACCTCTAAGTGTGAAAATCTGTCAAAGGGACGTGACTCCTACTGAAACCAACTGATGCTAAATGATGGTGTTTTTTCAGTGTCTAACTATAGGATCAATACAGCTTTCGCCCTTGTCAGTAGTTCTGTCAGCTGCTAGGAAGACAGGCAGCCTTGTAGACAAGATACAGACAACGAGGTCAAGAGAACTGGATTCTTTTCTCAGTTTGCCTTAGGGCTTTTGCAAAGCCTCGGACAAATCACACAACCTCTCCGTTAAACCTCCTGACTTCCAAAATGGAAATTATCATAACTGTCTGCTTTCCCAGGATGCCATGGAGTAAATCAATTCCTGGGAGGAGGGAAAGGAGGGAAAGGGGTGTGGGAACAACTACATGGGTGCTTTGGAAGGAACAGACGTATTTCTGTCAAGTTTTATTTTCATAAACAGTCTTAGAGTGCACCCGGGATTTAACATATTAAAAAATTAAGCAACATCTAGAAGATTTGGTTATGTAGACAGATTATAGTTACTACAATATATTAACATTGCTAGTCTCATTCTCCTATAGACATCATTTATTTTGGATAAGGCCAGGGTAACTATGAAAAATTGAAAGTTCAAATGTTGCCAAACAAACGAGAGTGATTTGCAATTGTTTTGCTTTAGATGGCAGTCAGGAAAATATTTCCACATTTCATGTGCTAGAACAGATATCCAGAGTTGGCATTAGTAGTGGCTTTGATGTATTCTCTGGTACATTGGTCCAGAGCATGCTGATGTAAACAGAAGGGTCTCTTGACCTGTCATCTTTGTTCTTCAACTTTGATATTGGACCCCTCCAGTGGCTTCTTTCTCCTCCTGGGGAGGCTTAAAAAAGTCAATTGATACAGGAAAAAAAAAAGACTTTCAGTTTCCTTCTCTGCTTAAGACTCTAAAGAAATAGACATGTCTATTGTACAGTCACTGAAGCTCTTGAAATAGCGTGGGTTTTTTTCTCTAATCCTGCGGGGAAATGAGCAAAGAAAAAAAACAAAAAAGCATGCGGTTTTGTCCACAACTTATAATATGGTAAGTACATCATACTTTTGCTTCTGAGGGGTTTTTTTGAGAGGAAAACTGAGAAGCTCTGTTTCAGAAACAGGCAGTGCAAACAGCAATGCCTATGGGTAAGCTGGTCCACCATTGCCTATTATGGAACCCTGGCATTTGATGCCTGTAACTGTCAAATATTAGCTAATTTGTAAGGATTGTTTTCCTGTGATTGGTGTGTCAGCCTGAAGCTGATTTGTAAATGGTTTACTGAGTTTGAAAAATGAGGTCAGCAAAAAAATACATTCTCCTTGTGTTAAAAAATATCATTGGGTTGCATGACTGAGAAACTCTCCATGCTCTAAACCTGAAAGTCGGTAAAGGATCTGCCAAAGATTTGGTGGGTCCCACCCATAAACATGTATGATAAGAAGAGCCCATGAATAGGATGCAGGCTATGCAGACAAGAGGGTGATTGGAGGGTGAATTGAGAAGGCTGTGACAAGATTGAAAGAACAGTAGCCTGTAGGGATGGTGCGTGGGACTGAAGCAAAGAAGTGAGGAGATCGGGAGAAAGAAACTATGAACAGGGACCAGGAGTCAAAAATGAATTACTGAAGTAAGACTCTTAGGTTGCTAAGAGAAGGGAAAGGGATGAAGGCATTAGCTGAGAGTGAGAGACAGGAAGTCCTTAGGTATTACAGTACAATCTTCTCAAAGAGTCTCAGTGGTCAAGAAATAGTAATAAAAAAAGCTGGAAAATGACTGAAAAAATGTTTGCTTTATTTGTCTAGCAATTGCTGCTTTTAAAGAACATCAGCCTACTGCTGGTGAATTCTGAGGAAGCTCTAGTGACAGTGCGTAGTATTGTGGCTATCAAGGGTCTTGCCCTAGTTTTAAACCATTTGGACTCAGAAGAATTTTACATAAAGAGTGAAGAGGCATTCAGTTTTTTAGAATGTAAAACAAAGAACAGCAATTTTAAAAAGTTAAAGTCTCACACGTTAGGAGATGGTAGGTTTACTGCCCATAGAACCCTAATTCTGCTCCGTTTGTACGTATTATTTTAAGCAGGCTTTAATTGTATAATCATGTTAAGTTTTTCACAGAACAGTAACCACATTAAGTGTAAGAATGGATATGGCTCAGGAAATGAATCAAGAAACTTGTCACCATTACAGGATGAGGTGCCTCGGTAGCTCCTCTTAAGTGCATCCCTCCGGCAAATTTCATTAACTTAGGCTTTCTGCACAGAAACATGCCACTGCATTCTGTCATTTCTAAACTGTGTTTATGAGCTGAAACTCCCTATTTAGCAACAGTTTGTTCTGTGACATCAGCTAACTAAACTGCCTCAGTGGCAGCTCCTTCAAAGCAAAGCTTTATTCTCTCAGAGACAGGCAGCACAGAAAGCAAAGGTTTGACACCAGAAACTTAACTCTTAAGTCACCTTTCCAGTTCTCACAGGTTCTCTCCAATCTAGTTTTCCCCCTCTCCATTGGGAGAGGCCACTTATGAGACGCCATAGGCAAGTCCAGTTGTTGCTGACTCCACAGCCAAAGCCCTTCCTCAGGACAGTGCCTTTTACAGTTTTGGAGTCGTCTCAGGTGTCAGAACAATAAACATCTTGTCATTGCTACTGAAAAACATGTAAAGGTGTTCCTTTTTAGCAGCTTCTCCCTTGCAACTCCAAGAGTAATATTGTGCTTTCCTGGACATCTTTCTCTGTGACGGAATTGTTTTCTATTTGCATCTTCTTTTACAGTATCCTTCAATGTAACACTCTTTAAATCATGTGGAATAATGCAAACAAAATAAAGTGACTTGTATCTTGTACTTCCAAAAATAAGAAATGTAACACCCTCATTTTCAACATGAATGTAGTCAATAGAACAGTTTTCTCCTCAGAACTTTGCCTGATTTGTTGCAACAAAACCTTGAAGTTATAGAAGGAATGGATGTCAGTGATTGTAAAGACAGAACAGATCATATTCTTGCTGAAGTATCTGTGGGTGTGAGGAAGTCACTTAAATCCAATTTCTGAAGATGGCCAGTGGATTTTCCTCCTCTGAGGCACAGAAAATCCATTCTCTGAATTCACAAAAGTTTTGGGGGCAGGTACCTGCAAAGAGACATCAGTGATTGCCGTGCTCAGAATTAAGGAAAGACTACATGATATACAGCAGACCACACTGTAGAATTGCGGGACCCAGAAGGCTTCACTTGGGCACTCCAAATTAGCTCTCTCTTTTGATGTTCACTGGTTGTAAGTACCTCCTCAGCTCACAAGGAGGCTGTTCATAACCCCTCAGCTGGCTCACAGCAGAGCACCATAGAACAAAGCGACAATGCAAGGCAGAGCATGCAGTAAATGAGGGCTGTTGATGCCATGCCCCAGACAACTCCGGGAAGAGGCAAAAAAGAATATCCGTACACTGCAATTACAGAAATACAGGATCATCAAGGCTGGAAGACCGTCAAGGACAGAACATCAGTCGTCAGTCCAATCATCAGACCAGCACTATCACCCCTAAACCACATCACCCAGCGCCAGATCCAGGTGCCTCCTAAACACGTCCACGGCGGGTGATTCCACCACCTCCCTGAGCAAACCTATGACAGTGCCTGACCACTCTCACAGCTAAAAAATTTCATAGAAACCATGACTGTGTAGCTAAAGACTACAGGCCGAACACTTTAGGTGGGACCCTGACCTCTCTTCCCCGCTGGTCCCTGTACGCAACCCTGGGTGCAGGCAGAGCACATCCCGCTCTGTAGGGCACCCCCAGCCAGCCAGCAGCCCGGGCCAGGCGCGGGGAGCACTCCCCCTCCAGCGGGACCCTCCACCATGGCTCTGGGAGGCGGCAAGTACAGAGTGGGGAAGAGAAGCAGCGTTTTCCCGTTTCCCCCGCGCCGTCTGAGGGCGAAGGGAGCGGGAGCTGCTCTCTGCCTCGCAGCGCCCGTCTCCAGCCCCCGCCCCGCCGCCCTCGCTTTACGGCCCGCCGTGTTTTGCGACGCCCAAGATGGCCGCCCCCAGGGCACAATGAGCCCGCTCTGGCCGCCACCGCCGCCGGGGGGGAAGAGGGGTACGGGTAGGGTTAGCCGGGGCACAGCCGGGGCGCTCCTCCGGCAGCGGGATTCGTCCGCGACCGCTCGGCGTGTGGAGCCCCGCCGGGGCTTGTAGCGGGAGAGCGGAGCGTCCCCGGGGAGACGGCATGTGGGGCGCCCTGCTGCGGCGCGGGGTCCGCGGCAGCGGCGGGTTCCGGTGCCTGTCCTCGGGCGGCCCGCCCTGGAGCCAGGTGGTGTCGGAGGCCGAGAAGATCGTGGGGTATCCGACGTCCTTCATGAGCCTGCGGTGCCTGCTGAGCGACGAGCTCAGCAACATCGCCATGCAGGTCCGCAAGCTGGTGGGCACCAAGCACCCGCTGCTCGACACCGCCCGGTAAGCGCCGGTGGGAGCTGGGGGGGCACGGCGGGGCCGGGACCCCCGGCAGCCCTCGGGAGCCTCGGCAGAGCTCCTGGGAAATTTTGGGCTTCGTTCGTGGTCGGCGTCGCTGCGCGGCCGTACCGGGAATGGGGTGTCCGTAGGGAAAGGCTGCCCCGGGGGCGGGAGGTTTCTCCTCCGCTCCGGGATCCTCGTTTCCTTGCCGCAACAGGTTTCCCCTGCGGTTCTCCGCTGTCATTCCGAAGTTGCTTCCTTGTGAGGCCACGTGCGGCGCTTCCCCGTGCGGTGCGGGAAAGAAAATCCCTTGAAAAGTTCGGCTGCCTTGCTAACAGTTATGTATTCTGCTGATATTAAGAACTATATTGCAAGGAAAACAAGGTTAAAAAAAAGCAGGGAGGCTACTCAGCTTAAAAGCTCGAAATGACACTGCTCTGAACCGTGTGTTTTGTTACCAAGTGTTTTGGAATATCCAGCTGGGAGCTGCGAGTTTTCGTGTATTGCTGAGAATTTTAGGGTTGCTAAGCTGTTTGTCCACTCTTTCATTTTTAAGGCAAACTAATGGAAGTCTTGCATTCCTGCCAATAAGCAGAAATTGGGATTGTTGAACATGGTTTTCTTTGACTGTAAAATAAGAACTGACTGGCAGTGAGTTTTTTATACAATAAAACTCCAGACGCTTACCGAAATGAAGGTGGGGGGAAAAAAAGTGCAATTTTCCAAGGACTTTTGGTTGTGGATTTTAGTGTTTTGGTTGTGTTTTTTGTTTGGTTTTGGGGTTTTTGGTGGGTTTTGTTTGATAGAACTGTGTTTGCTATAACTGCAGCTATAGCAACATTAATAGAATCCAAGTTTAGTATGCACAGTATTTTTTAACAGGTGTTAAGACAAAAATGAGCATTCGTTTAAAGCAGATATTCGGCTTTTCTTTTAAGGAACGGAAATTGTAGCTCTGTAGTGGTCCTTGGCAAATCCACAGTTGTGTTGTAATGATATAAAAATAAGATTTGTTTTTCAAGTTCTTTGTCTCTAAATCTGGTTGTCTTGAGTGAACGAAATGAGTCCAGGGGACAAACAGCTTCTTCAAAGAAAAATTATTTTCAGGAAGGGAGGATTTAGACATTGGCCTTGAGTAGACTTTTCTGGAAGAAACAAATGAAATTGTTAATCACAATGGAAAATACCTGACTTTAGAAAATGGTGGTGGAGGGGATTTTGTTGAACTTTTTCTAAATGAAGGTTGTGATATTATGATAAAGAGGAGGGACGAGAAGAAAATGCCCTTCTCTCTT
The DNA here is from genome assembly GCA_013397115.1 of Edolisoma coerulescens. NCBI lineage: Eukaryota > Metazoa > Chordata > Aves > Passeriformes > Campephagidae > Edolisoma > Edolisoma coerulescens. The sequence continues at coordinate 18,427 of VWZW01006556.1, forward strand.
TGTAACGTCAGTTGATGGAATGGAGGGAATAGGAGGAGCGAAGCACAGTGTATTTGGGCTTTTAAGTTTGCACTGCAGGCATAGAAGTGTCGCAGAGACCTGCAGTGCTAAAGTGGAACTTTAGAGTGCCTGTTCAATGTGTGGTAGTTGCTGGTTTGTTTGTGAATTAAATTTAAATGCAGTATTTTGGGGCATGGCTGGAAATTTTGTGGTGGAGCTGTGATGTAAGGATTTGTTGGGTTTTTTTATTGTTTTAAGTGGGCTGCTTCAGGCTTAATTCTGTAAGCCTGTGGCTTGTGGAACACCACTAGGGATATAGTCATGCCCAGGCTCAGCAGGATTCAATACGTTCATTTTTAAAATTCATATGTGTTTCAGAGTACGCTACTAACCTGATGTGCTGGAAAGAAAAAGTATTTACTCACATAAAAGTGAAACCCTGAGCCCTTACTTTGGATCTTCTCATTTGGTTTCACTGGTATTTCCAAGAGCTTTGTTGCAGATGGATTTCCAATGGCCTTGACCTTTGTATTATAAAAAGAGTTAATATCCTGTTGACAAGTTTTAGTACACCCATAGTAATGCACAAATTATACCTCACTCACCTTGTTTTATGGTGTGATTTTGCGATAAGGTGAAATTGATCTTGTTCTTTCTCAATAATCTTGATAATTTATTTCTGAAATTTGAGTGTTGTGTGTTTCAATGTAAATGTGAGTGATTTTAGTTTTGGGTCTGAGATCTATGCCCTGACTTATCATAACAATTTAGGAAACAGGTTGTGATTTTTCAATACTAGGATTTTTGGAATACTTTTAAATCTGTCTCATTACTCATTCTTAAAAAGTAACAAAGGTTTCTTGTTGTGTGTTCAGACAAATGTTTTAAAGCATAGGTATCTAAAATATTTTATTTGGTGATTTTATTTTTAAATACTTAAGGGATTGATCTGCAACTCTAATCTTTGAGACTCTGAGTGAGTAAATGCTAAATATATCTGAGAAGTACTCCAACATTTAAGGAGATTTTTTTATTTGTGGAAACAACTGAAAAATATGTGCTGTAAAATTGATTAGTTGCATGTGCTGTTTCTCAAGTTTCTGCTCATTTATTTTTGAGGTTAGAAGTGGTGACAATGAAATTGATTGCTTGCTGTCAGGTCTAAACAATTTTCTTTAAGCTTCTTTAACTGGCGGCATTTTGTCATCAGTGTTTTTGTGTCTGCCCTCCCTTCCTGCCTGAAGGCTTTGCCAGCTCTTGGAGTCTTCCTGAGACCATTAGGGGTTTCTTAAAAAGCAGAGGGCTCTCTACCAGTGCTTATCTGCATGGAATAGGTTCTGAGCTGAGACAGCATAGGACATAATTGCCACCACAGTGAAAGTCTTCAGTTTAACCATAGTGTTGATGAGTGTTTTTAACATTTTGCCAAGCTTTGGCTCACTAGGCTGTTGCAATGCAATACCTGTGCTGAGGGCCTTGAAGAAGGCAGCTGAAAGGTATCTGTGCATGTGAGACAGGACATGTGGAGAAACAGCTGTTGGGCCAGTGTAAATTTCTCTGATGATCCCATCTATTTCTTCCTCTTGTTTGGATGCAGCACTGGCAGCTCCTGGGTGTAAGTGCCTGCTGTGCATCAGGACTGCAGCAGGTGTTCTTCTGGGATGATGTGTGACCCTGATACCTCCTACCAAGCTTGTGCCTGGCCAGCAGCTTTAAACTTGAGAGCTATTGCTGACCCTCCTGTTGGGAGGGCAGAGACGGGTAACTGAGCTCTACAGTGGTGGATTTGGGAGTTCTGTCATCCGTGCGGTAAAGTGGAGTTTATATTTTATTAATTTTTGTTTTATTTTTAAGGTTTTGGTTTCTTAAAAGTCAGACACGTGAAGTGAACAGCCCCTGTACTAGCTTTGCCAGACTTGTTAGAAGGAGGGCAAACTGTGAGGAAAAGGTTACATTTCGTTTTAGAAAGGCTAACGTCTAGTGGTTAATGGATCACTGGAAGCAGGGGTATCTGGATTAGATTCACAGCTGTGCTTTTGGCTCTCTGACTGGAGCGAGTCACTTAATTTTTCATTTCACTTGCATTTACTTATCTATGAAATGAATAATGTAGCATCTGTTTTCTGGAGATGTTACACTTCATTCATTGCAGCCTGTATTGATCACTGTGATCTTTCAGTGGAAAATGGTGTATAAGCAATATTAACAAAGAATACTTTAAGAAATTCTATCATTAAAATATTTGCCTCTAATGGATACTCTGGAAACAAAATTGCAATCTGATCATTCTGGATCTTTCTGTTTGTAGTCCTGTGAGTCACTGTATGGTTTTTCAGAGCTTTAAGTTTTGCTATAATGAAGTGTCTTCAGCAGCTACTCAAAACTAGCATTTCTTGATTTTTTTCTCTTCAGGCTTTGCTGAAAGCAAAAAAGCAAAACTTTTTTCAGTGCATGATTGTATGACCTCCATTTCACTTGAGAAGCAAACAAATCTATCTTTTCTCTTTCCCCTTTCCTTTCTAGGTTAGCATACATCCTTCTTAAAATAGGAAAGAGTCTGTAATTGGCACAGTGATCTATTTTTCTCAAATACATAGTGTGAATAACATTTTCTTGATTACTTAATCTCCCTTGAGAAGGGTATAGCTTGCTGCAGATTGTAAACAGTAAATGTTATGGCCAATGCATCACTTTTATAATATCACTAAATGAAATGGAACACTTCATACACGTAAAATTATTATGGGGTACCATTTAGCTCCAGCCATTCTCTCATTAGCCTGCGGGAGGAATGATTATATTTTAGTTCTGTCAGAATTGTTTGTTGGTGATAAAGCTTAAGTAGACATGGTTACAGTTTTCCTGGATTATTACAGAAATAAAAATACTGGCTAGGCCAGGTTTTGTTCTGTTGCAGCCCACTCAGTGTAGATCTCTAGACATTTTAAGGCCCAAAAATGTGATCCAGAGCACCTTCAAGATGATATGCTTTTTGTTGAAAATGTCTGATAACACTGGCTTCCTGATAGTTCTGTTTCTTTATCAGCTTGAGATAGCTTAGTTCATAACACGTCTTGTACCTCCAGGTGTGGCATGCATCTGCTTTCCTATGCAGGTGACCGATTTCAGCATAGACTTAGGCATTTGTTCCAGCCTGTTATTGATGGAATTGTTATTGCCAATTTGTATTTTGTCTTAACAGAATGGTGACCTTAAAATTGTCCTTTTTTATAATTGCTGCGACTATGAGTAGCTTTTTAGCAACTTTTTTCAAATGTTAATTAATTTTTATTTTCTGAGCCAGAAAAATGATAGCATCTATTTACTTGACAGTGGCTAATGAGGTACCTTTCTCTGAAAACAGCAGGCAGCTGGACACTCCAAGTGAAAAACAGAAGCTCAAAGTTGGCCAGACCTTCTATTACAATCTTTTTAAGTTTTACCAAGTTGCTTAATCTGTAACGGGCCTGGGGTCATAAAATCCTTCTCCTGCAGTTGCCAGATTAGAAGTTAAAACACATTTGCTTTCACTAAATTTTATTCTATTTTCAGCTTGCTATAACACTTTGTAAAAAAATATTTTTGTGGTAGAGAGATGTGATTTTTATAATTGTGGTCAGAATGCCTGTGAATTTATCTATGATATAGCAGCAGTGTCGTTTCCTGTGTTCACTGCAGAAATCTGTTTGACTTCCTGGAAGCACTGGCCGCCACAGCTGGCATTCAGAGCACTTCTGCAGGAAGTGTAAGCAGTGATGTTAGAAATACAGAAGTATTTTACCTGCTTGATATGTTTGATACTATTTGCAAAATATACCAGTGGTTATAGGAAGTCCGGCTTTGTCCAGGAGGCAATTTCCCAGAGCATTGTGTATAGCTGATGGAACCAGAGGTGTTTTCAGGAGAGCTCCAGTTAATTGAAGCACCAGAGTTAAATTCTTGGCTTGCCTCACCCCATCAAGAAACGTTTGCCTTTCAGGAATGCTGGCCCCTCCTAGCTAAGTTAGGTTTTGTGAATATCTCCCAGTCACTTGTGATAGACTTGAAAAACCTTCATCATGTTACCTAACTTAGAAATGTTGGTACTCCCTAGGGTTTTCTGTTACCGTACTCACCATAAACTAAACCTTTCTTAGACACCAAAACCAGTTTATTGTGTATTTTGGCTGAATGAACTCACAAAGAGCTATTGTGGTGAAGTTAACTTTGGAAGGTAAAAAGACTTGAAAGAAATTAAACCATTGCGTGTTCATATATGGACTGAAATTTCCTTCTGATTACTTCCCTATTATTCCTTGTTCCTGTGGCCTTCAGTATGGTTCTCAGTCAGCCACCACTTAATACAGTCTTATACAGTTAAGAGGAAGAGAGAATCCATTTTTGTAGGTCACACTCTTCCTTTATGCTATAATGAGGTAGAATGGGATGAACTGATATGTGCTGTTGGTTCTCTCTTCCAAATGTTGTGTTTCATTTGTCATCCTGAATAACATTCACTGGTATATGCTTTTTATTAGTTTTCTCCACCAACAATAAATATTACACTCATATACTTAAATGCTCATATCCGTCAGTTATTGCTGCTCTTTTGAAGAGCTGTCAGTAGATGAGAGTTGCATCAATATTTGTACACTTGGGCTTCAGGTTCACAGTTCATGTTTAAGGGATCTTAAGTTTCTTTTTTTAGTTCTTTTAAACATTACACTTTGTTGGGTTTGGCAGTGATAATCTAATTCTGGAAGGTAAAACGTATTAGCCAATTGTTTGTCTGTCTATCCATCCACAAACCCACCCCCATTATATCAGTAAATCCTAGCTCAAGAAGTCAAGGTAGCCATTGTCAGGATCATGGGTTTTCAGCTGTAGTGGTGCTAAGTTCTTTTCTTGTCATTCATTCGTAGTATTTGTGTGGAAAAAATTATGTAAAGGATGTTTAATTGTACATTACGACACTTAGTTTTGCTGAATATTTTGCCACCATAAGCAAAGTAGGATTGAGTAGGAAATCTGCAGTATGAATTGCAAAAGCTAGGCTGCAAATTAAATTCTCTTGCACTTGAATAATTGGTTTTTTGCAGTGATTCTCATTTAAATATCTATGTTGAATCCAGGTTTCTGTGCTTATGAAGAATGTATTATTTAGGTATGTAGGATGGTCTTTGTAAACAAAGTGTACTTGGTAGGTGGTGATTCTGTTTTGGATTTTCCGATGGAATTATTTACAGTGGAAACTAATATGCTGTCATGATATTGATAATTTCTGGTATTTTGTATATGGAGTCTGAAGGTTTCAGCAGAATTTCAAGTACAACTTGGTCTGATTAAATGAAAGACTGTGGGAGTTCTTAAGCTTGGGTTCTCAAGCATATGACAAAGAAACGGAATGTATAATGCCCAGATCCAAGTGCTGATCTGTGCCTTGAAAGGATGTAGTGTGCCACACCCAGAGAAAACTTTGCGTTACTTTGGGCATGCAGTAGCCTAAAATGAAGGTAATTTTTAAAGTTCACATCTGTTCTTTCCTGCCTTCAAGTACAATTGATTTATAATGCATGTGAATATTGAATACCAAGTTTAATGTACTAGTGAATGACTGTTAGGTCAATGTTTGCTCAGCGCAGGAAAAGAGTACTGAATAAGTGGAAATAGTTTCAAAATAATTCCTTCTGTAACACTGAAGAGAGTTGCCAAATATGCCTTTCTATAAAATGAAAACGAGAACCAATGTCAAAGAGTAATCAAAATTAATATTTGGGTTACTGGAAGTGGTTTTCACTCAGTGAATCTTCTATTTGGCAATGGTAAGTTAACCTCTTTACCTTACAGGAATAAGGGAAAAAGTACTTTAGGCAGGGCTTTTTCTCTTTCTGAGGTCTGTATTTTGCAGTTTACAGATAGTGTTCTTCCCTGCTGTGCTGCCTTTTTTGTTGATGCTGCCTCTGAGTTGATTCTCTCCTTGCTTTGGAGGTCCTGGCAGTGGCAGGAGATATTAACCATGAGAATTTTCAGAGCTCCTCCAAAAACCATGGGTAACACTGTATCCTCTGCAGCACTTTGTAAATCTATTGAGGAAAATAAAAGTTCAGGGAGGACAAATGTAAGCTGGAGAGTTAGATGTTTCCACACTTACATTATTGCTTTGTCCTAGGGGTGGCAGACCACTGTCTTAAATTATTAATATCTTTCCTTTACCCCACATCTGAATGTCTTAGTTTCCCTCAGGGTAGGCAGACTGTCTGCAGTGCTTGCCCTGAAGGAACTCCTACTAGAGACAAACCTGACAGACTATAAAGGAGCACTGTGAATTTAAAAATCGGATCTATTACAAGCTTACAAAAAATAAGTTTAAAATCTGTAGCAGCTGCTTTGCTGTCCTTGAATTGTCCCTGCCAATTGTCTGACATTGACAATCACTTTAGCTTGAATTTTTTTTTCTTCTCTGTTGCTGTATGAAAGAATTTCATTTAAGGAAAGAAAAACTGATCATATAGGAAAACTGTTGAGACTCATTATATGTGTGGGCTTTTATCAAACACATGCTGTGAACTACCTAGATTTTACTCATAATGATAGACAAGGCTTAGAAGTTTGCCTCAATACTTTATTTAACTGAGAAACTCTAGGACCTTTTCAGCCTGCTGGTGGTTCTTCGGGTGAGCCATAGTCATCTTTTCTTCAGTCCTCAGCTATTCCTAAAGAAACATCAGGAGCTCCAGCTTTTGCATTCATCTTATTTCTTTTCCACGTAAATTACAAGTGATGGTTGTTCCCATTTCCTTTCTCGGTCCCCCAGTTCCTTTCTTCAGAATAGCAGTAGTTGATTCTATTCTATGGCAACTCTTCCATTTTGGAGAAAAACAAAGATTAAGTCCTAAAGGTAATCCTCTGATTCTTAATAAAATGAAAGTTTATACTTTGTTACAACTGGTTTGTTTTGTTCCCCTCCCTTTTCCCAGCTAGGGAAGGAATTCATACACCTTGGCACCACTGATTCAGATTTATTTTTCTAGTTAAAAATATGAACAAGCAAACCCTTTAGCCTTCATCCCCGATTTGTTTCAAAAAGTGCTGCCTTTAGAAGGAGCTGTCTTCAAGATCAAGTGGAAATTATTTTTTATTATTTGTTGGTTAAATGACCCTATAAGCGTGAATTGATTGACTTGATAGCTGCCACTAAATATGCACAATTAATTAATTTTATAGAATCTGAACTCTTTAAAGAAAAAAAAATCTTTCTCCCTAACAGCTCCCATTATTTCTTTTCTAGATCTTCACACTCATGGTGCAAAGTTAATGATATGACAACTATCTTTTTCATTAACTGCCTGTTCAGCACACTCCATGAAACAATCATAATCAAAGGGTTGATACATCTATATGTTGTCATTTCTTCTTGAAATAGCTTACCTATTGCATCTTAAAAAAAAATAGACGGAAAGATTCTGTATTTCAGTCATAAAGTAGGACTGGGTTTGTAGCAGGCTGTGCTTGTATAGACCCATCCTGTGACTGCATAGTCCTGGTTAAGGCAATTTGAGGGTAAATAGTCCATGCCCAGTGCGCTTTGTGGTTGGTTGTCATCTGAATGATTAGCCGGTAGCAGAAGCACCATAACTAGCTGATTTGGTAAGACTGCTTTTAATCAGACTTAACAGAAAGTTCAACTTGTTAAGAGCTAAATTAAAGTTGTTAGGCCAAATACACAAGCAAAGCCACAAGTGGAAAAATCGCCTCTTTTGCACATTTGGAAAATGGCTGTGCTAGCATACGTTTGTTAGTGGGTATTTTTTTTTCCTAAAGATCCATTGTTTTCCTGTGAAATTAATGTTGAACTTTGAGATTGAATATGATAGAGCCACTGTGTTTTTCTAGTATGGAAATTCATATATTTTCATAGGTTGGGAACGAAAGATTTCTTTGATATATCAGTGCAGCTTAGCTTCATGCTTGTTATACAGGGGTAAACTTTTTACCCCAGTAACCTTCCAGTCTCTGATTCACAAATGCTTTCTATTTAATGTGGTTTGTGAAGATGAAAGTGTTCTTTGTGCATATTTTAAAAGGATTTTGGTGATGTTGATGCTACATTATGAAGTTCATATTTGGTTTTCTTTTAGAAGTTGACTTCTGAATGTGATCTGTCTGTTAAATTACTATATTTCAGTAATTAAAAATTAATCTACAGGAAAAACAAGTCTTCCCCAAACCTGTGTTGCCTCATGGAAGTGAAGCTGAAGTATTAATGGGCCCAGAGGTCAATTCATCATCTGTTCTTCATCCCCAGTTGTTAAAACCAGAAATACCAGGGAGGAATTGAATTCCGTGTTTTGTTGTCCACTGGAAGAACTTGTCACTTTCTGGTTATTTGTAAGTTTAGATAGTATGGGAGTCACTGACAGGCTCTGCAAGAAATTGGATGTCGTCTCTCAGTAGGAATAATAATGTGAAAAGACCATTTTCAGAAATAAGGCTCAGAAAACTTGAGAAAACTGGAAGTATGGAGACCTTTAGGGTAATTGTGGGGGGAAGCCCTCCTTCCAATTCACATCTATTCAAGGAATGGAAGGCATTAAAGGAGTTTCTACTATTAGAATTTACGGTATATTTTATGTGTCTTTTGTCCATAATATAACTTCATAAAACTGAAACAAAGTCTTGCCAGTTGGAAAGTAGGAAATGAATCCATGTAATGACTATAACGTGTCATAGCAACCAAGTTTTAAAATAGTCAGATTCCAAAATAATGTTATAAAAATTACATCAGAAGAAAAAAAAGTCCTGTGTGTTATGTTCTAGCAACAGAAACATGGCCTTATTTGTTTGTTTGTGAATCACTTGGGATCACATTTCTCGCTGTGGATTTTTGTGGGGGAACAGGGCTGGAGTTTATGTCCTAACACACAGTGTTTGTTTGAGGGGATGTGTGAGGTTATACTTTTTTTTTTTTTGTCATCCTCATTCCTGTTAGTTAATTTTTCATGGTTTGAATTTATTTTCAAATAAAGCACCAACTGAATATTTACCTTCTTGATTGCTTTTCTACTTCTAAGACTTTAAGAGCTCCCTTGAATCTCTCAGAGTCTTTTTCCAGGACTTGTCAGGGAATGATAAAATTTTAGTAGCCGAAAATTATGAATGAAACTTCAAGAGGTTGGGGGTTTTTTCTAATTAATGCAAACATAGCACTGTTGGCAGATGCCATCCTGCAGCAGGATGTTCTGATGCTTCCCAGAGCAGCAGTAAGATTCACAATGGGAGTATGTGCATCCCTCATCCCTCCGCTTCCTTGCATGTGCCTGGCAATCCAGGCCCAGAGGAGTTGCTCCCTGGGGCTGAGCCAGGCTTATTCTCTACCGGAGAGCTGAGCCTGTGGAGATCTTTTGTAAGGAAGCAGTTCACAATCGCAGTGTGTAACTCCGTGAATGCAAGTGCTTGGCAGCATAGCTCTGTGTCACATTCAAAGCTGGACCCAGAAATGGGATGGGCTGTCTTGCTCTGCTTGCACAGATGTTCTGCTTTATGAGATTAGTGCTTGCAGTTAGCTCCTTTGAATATGTTTTCATTTGAGGGCTTTGATTTCTAATTTAACAGGTCTCATCCTCAGTCCCCAGTGTTCTTTCATATATACCATCTTCCTAATAGTTAATTTAGAAAAAAAACTTTTTCAGATAGCTGCTAAGATGTAAACATGCATTGCAACTAGGAGTTGAGGTGTCTTCATGACTATTATTGTTCCCTTCTGTTTCCTTCTTCTGTTGTAATTGCTAGATGACTTACTTCCTAGAAATATCAAGTCTGGATTAATATATTGTCCTTGGGTGGTACCACTGCTTCAGATTACCTTGGTGTGCATGTAGGTATTAAATATTGAAAGCTATTTTCATGTTCTCATGTGATGGAGCTCTGTGTAAACAAGTCTTTTTTACTGAGCAGCTTGGGAAGCATGTACACACTGGTTTGCCTTAGGAAATCTGCCATTTAAGCCTTTGTCCTGATTTTCGCTGGCTATAGTAAGTGGAGTGGTAGACAAGGAACCGTAGCAGTGAGTGTTACTGAGAGGAAGAACCATTGTCCTGACATGGTGAAGAAAATCTGTTTAAGCTCATGAATAACTGAAACGCTTACCAACTACTGTCACTAATCCTCATGAAACAATTTTCAATCTTTTTTTTTGTCCAAAGGCATTCAAAAGCAAAAGTCTCTGATGTTGTATAAAGTAGTGTCTTTGCTTTCAAGATTTGTTCCCCATGTGTTCAATCTGGAGACAAACAAATATAAGCCCTTCTTATAAATGTATGCATTAGGAAAACAAGAAAAGACGTTGAAGAAGTTCGAAGACAAATTGGTACTTTGAATCTACATAGAATTAATGTTGCCATGCTGTGGAGTGTAACATAAACGTGAAACCTGTGAATGGTGCTGGTAATATCTGGGAGAGTGTAGTTGTATGGTTTAAAAAAACCCCAAACAACCAAAAAAACCCCACTTCAAGGAGTGATGATGTGCAGGTTTTATCTGTTTTACGATTTCAAATGTGTATTGTTAAAGACAGGAGATGCTCAAACCTTATATATGTTTAGTCTTAGCTTTATTATGAGTAATTTGGAGATATTTTTACACTTCCATATCAAGAATGGAAACTCCTTTCCTCATCTGAGTGCTAAATAAACATTTCAGAGCTAGTCTAGCTCTAGACAGAGTTAAAGAAAAAGTGAAATATCTCTTTTAGCTTTAAATTTCCCTTTTATGATTTTTATGAATTCACAAACCATTGGATGTTTATTTATTTTTGCTACAGAGACACAAAAGGCAGAAGCCTGCAGGCTTGTTATGGTGTGGGTAGCCTATTGTGTTTCCATACCTGACGTAATTTTATTTAAAAATTGAATTTTGCATTAGATTACCTCAAAAGCATCATCATTTGTTGATGTGAAGAATTTAAAATTCTTCCCTCCCCTGTGAATGGTGAATTATTCTTTCACAAGAGATCTAAATTATTTTAATTAATTACTTTAAGCTTTAAATCTTTAAATTTTAAATTAAGTTACAGGTGAGTTAAGCTGTTCCCTGAGGAGGTTTTAGTATGTTAGTAGTGGAGAGGGATAATATTTGCTGCATAATTCTCTAATAGGCTGTTGTATGCTGCTCTGTTGAACAAGTCTGCTATTTTGCTTTTAATTTCTGGTTTGTGTCCAGCATTTCAGGGATCGGCTTGGACAGTTAGAAGATATCACCAGAAACCTATTTTCCTGTCTGCTGTGGAAGAGAAAGATTAGGAGCCATTGAAATACATTGCTTTCTGAAGTTGAAGGCCACAGAAATTTAATGTAAAACCAAATGAGGCACTGATAACTGCATATATGAAATTTTGTAGAAAATGGACAAAATACAGAGCCAGGTTTATTGGTGTTAATTTCATATCCTGATCTCAGTACGTATTCCCTTTGCTTAAACTATTTCTCATGTATGTATATAACCAGATAGAATTACAAGAAGGTAACCTAATCGTTGGGTTGTGGGCTGCAGGGACTGAACCAATGCTTATTTTCCTCTTCTCGTGTATGATTACTTGTTGAAGATGTGATACATTTAGGTCATATTTGGCATGTGTTTAAACTGAGCCCAGGACTGATTTATGAAAAAGAGGGAATAACAAACCTGAATTGTGTTTTCCCATGTGTGACTATTGTAGCCAAGCTGCAATTTATTTTGTAGTGTCTTAAATTACAATAAAAGATACATTCACAAAATAAAGTAGGGTAAAGAGTTCACCCATTAAACCTTTTTTTTTCCTCTCTCTTTTTTTTTTTTTAAACTTAGCTTTCATCATTGTACCTTTAATTGTGTTAATTACTTGAAAGAATTTTTTTGGAATCTAGTTCAAGAACAAGAGGGAGGAGAAATTGCCTTAAGCAAAGACTTTTTTGTGAGAACATTCTTACAGTATCTTATGGGAGAGATATCACTAAAAGAGTCTCTTTTAAAATCCCCATCTTCATACTTTTTTAATATGCAAGTATTTTTAGTTTCCTAATAATCTTCCAGAATACCAGATTTCAATGCCTGCAGCCAATGGGAGAGAGCAAAATTACCCTGTAATTAAAATTTTATCATATATTTTCATTTTTTGTATCTTTTGAAAGTGGAATGCTAAGTTAGATGAGTTCGGTTGTTGAAGTTGGTTTAATGATGTTCAATGGTTCGAGTGCTGGCTGCTCACAAAAGAGGCCCAGGCTGGGTTCTTCATTCTGTCTGTGTGGCTGTTGGCAAGTCTTTTTCCTGGGCAAATTGTGGCAACTTGATGTGCACAGCACCACGTTAGGGGTATGGGCTCAGAACCTGGTAGGAGCGTAATGCCCCAGATGCCTTGAGATCAGAACACATGTCCACATTCTCCTTCCCAGTCCATGTGTTGTGGAAATTCCCCTGGGTAGCCAGAAAAATATCAGTGTCCTAGCCTGGAGCCTCTGCTCATCAGGGTGCAAGAGCTGAAATATTAACTGAAAAGTTTATGAGAAACTTAAATGTGGGTAATATCATATGACCGGAACTTGCCCGTGATGTTGTAAACTGATAAACTTCAGCTTTGTTGTGATGTTTTGGTGATTTTTTTTTTTTAACATTTTTGCTGTCTGCTATTGTGGATTCCTCTGTTCAAACACTACTGATGGTTAACTTGGAAAATGCTTAATTTTTTTCACTACAAATGATATAAGATTTTTTTGGCTGTTACAAATTCAGTATAACTGGGTTATTAATATAAATGCAGTTTGGGATGTCAAATAGTGAAAACATTATTTACGGAGATGTTGAAAGTCATAATGCTGAGTAAACGGGAACTTTTTATTGGCATCCTATGATATTGAAAAAAAAAGGAGGTATTTGTTTATTTCGTATGTAAAAGAAGTTGCTTCCAACCTGGTTTATTTTTTTTTGTTTCATGCACAAGTGGTCCTAACACATTTTTAGACTGAGGCAGAACGTAATCTCCAGGTAACAATATTCTGTGCTATTTTAAGGATGCATGCCCCACTGATGGTTTTTAAAGCACAAAATAATGATGACATACCACACAGAGGTCTTGCTTGCCTGAGGCAAATAGTCTGAATGCTCTAGATGCAGACTTCTGTTTGCTGATGAAAGTGTTGAAAAGGTCCTTGGTTTTATTTTTGTTTGGTTTTTTGTGTTGGGTTTTTTTTAAGCGACAGTTATCTCTTAATTTGCTATTAATTGTACTGCATTCAGCTAGCAGCTGAAATATTTTACACAGAGTAAGAAGAGAAGCATAAGGTCCCCTGGGAAAGAAGTATGGTGCTCAGTTTTGGCAAAAGTTGATTCAGTTGGTTGCTTGATAATGGCAAAAAGAACACCAGGCAGTTTGGACAAAATGTACCAAGCCAGGGGCAAGGTAGCTTTTCAAGCAAAGGAAAAGTCCCCTGACAGATTTCCTAGCAAGTGGGGAATTGGAGTGTTACCACTAAATTATTAGAGAAACAGTTAATGGGGGAGGAAGGAGTCAAGAAGGCTAAGAAACCCACAGATTTCAGAAGGAAAAGGAAGAGGTGTATGTTACAGAAGTCAAATTGAAGAGGAGTCAGGGTGGAGTGTGTGCACGCTGAGGGCTCATCACAGTGAGGTTGTTAAAGACCCATGAAACAATTCCAGTTTGCATCCAGAGCGTTCCAGTGGTTTCAAGAGGTTTTTGGCTGTGTGGTGCTTTTGAAAGCTAAGAACCATATATGTTCTTTTCATAACTTTAAATTGAAAACAACAGAAAGATGTAGTTCAGTGGACAAGCAGCTCCTCTTATGGGCAACAGTTCATGAACTTCATTTGTCTTGCAGTGCATATGTGAATTGTGCATACACAGTCTGACAGCCTCTCTTCAGCATCAGCATGTACCTGTCAAGTAAAGCTGGAAATACTTAGTGTTCTTCATACTAATCTTCAGAGAACATATGATACATAAAGGAATGCAATGTAACTTTTTTTAATTTAAAAGGAATGTGTGTAATGTACTAGAAGAACTATAGGGAAGAAGAGCCTTTACTAATTACAAATACAGAAGTACTGGTGGTGTCTGAGCATGCAAATGACCAAGCATTAGCATGTTGCATATTGCACTTTTATGCAGGAATTGGAAATACTTTCCTAGTTGGTTAGGACTTAAAGATATTTACTGTAATGGCTTTCTGTTTTGTAGTGAAGCAACTCCAATTTTAAATCCATGATTTGCTGAGGGATTTAATACTTAATCTGAAATCTTGTATTGGCTCTTGTAACAATTCTTTCACCTAAAACTTTTACAAAGCTTTTCCTTTGGCAAGGGAAGTTTTCGGTTATAGTGGGCTCTGATAAGTTTTATTCCTTTTTATTTTTGCCTTAGTTATTACATTCTTGCTTATCAATCTTCTGGTTCAAAAGAGCACTATGAAAGAGGAGAAATGGGACAGAACAAGAAAAACACAGAGAAATGTGATTCTTGTGACGAACAAATGAAAGCTGTACTGAAATGGAGGATTATTATGGAAAATGTTGTTTGTCAGACCACCGTGTCTGTCACTGTGTCAATGACCCATATAGACACAAGTTCAGAAATAAACCAATTTTTTTTTTCTTTTCTCAGTTTAGTATCAAGACAGTTTGTTCTGTGTAGGATTAATACATAAGATATATTTATTATTGCTGTATTATTTTTCTTTGAGCTTTAACTGCCCTTTGGGGAAGAAAAAATTTAAGGCAGAATAAAAAAAAAGTCTTTGCATCTACAAGAACATGACTAATACTTTTGTGAGCTTTTTTTTTAGTGATTCAGGAGAAACTTGTAGATAAACAGTTTTATTAACTGAAAATCTTTCTGGATATATTGCATAATTATTTCAGAAAGCATGCAAGAGATCTTTTTGTTTTGGTTGGCTCTTCAGTGATGCAGTAGGATAGTTTTAACAAGAGGCTTCAGGCTCATTGTGTTGAGTGCAGGAAGCAGAGCTGGCCAGAGAGGTCTTGGGTTGTGGTTTCACAAGCAGCTGAGTTGGTCTGGTGGCCATTGCTGCTGGAAGGGAGAGATGACACTCTTCTTCCCTGCTCTTGCCTGTCCCTCCTGTGCATTGGCTATGTGTGATATTGGTCTGACCTTTCTGTGAACTACTGTAACTCCCTAATCCAGGAGAAAAAAAAAAACCAAACAGGTGTTTTCTTCATTTTGGGTTTGTTTTCTGTTGTGGTGATCTAATTCACTGATGGAGGTGGTTTATTGTGCACTCTGAGTGCATGATATTGAGGTTCCTTAGCAAGGCTGCCTTGTTTTGGAGAAGTGACTACTTCCCTCTTTGTGTTGGCAGTTTGTAAGGATGCTCTTGTCCCAGCATCTGAAGTAGCAGCTGAGCTTCTAAACTCTGCAGCACCACCTGAGGTTCCTCTAGCTCTCTGCTAGTTTCTCTTTTAGCCGAAATGAAAAAAGCTTAAACAGTTCTATTTCTCTCCTTGATTCCAAAATATGGGTGAATGGCCTTGCATATTGTAGTAGTCCTTCTTTGCTGTTACTGTTAGTGCACACTGGTTTTGTTTATTAACGTAGTTCTGCAAACAGCCAATGAAGAGAACTTCTAAATAATGAACTCCGGTTTCTGTCTAGATTTTCTCTGTTCACCCCCTCACTGCAGGATTGAGATAGTAGGGGAGCTCAGCTGTTGGTATCTGCCAGGAGCAATCCTTCTCTATTTCAAGATAATTTCATGTTAATGTAGAGATCGGTGTAGGAAAGGATGTGTTTGTCTTTCACAGGCTGTCTAGCCTTGTGAGGTGAATAGGTGTCAAGTATGCCTTGAATATTTTAACACCTAGTTTTGTCTTGGCCATAAAAAGAGAAGATTACAGATCTATTTTCTTTTAAGGATAGCCGAGGTCACATTCAGTCACCTCTGTATGTTTTCTGAAATTCAATTTGCCTTAGCAACTAAATGCATTTCAATGTTCTTTTTTAAATACCTTGTCTGAAGAATCTCAGATAAGCTGAGATGAGAATGGCTGCCCTCCCAGACAGGCTAAGTGGGATGCTTAAAATCTTCCAGCTGTTTGTCAGATACTTAACTTTCTGCTCTGAAACTGCTGTACCATCTGTCTAGCTAAAAAAGGTGCACTGAGCAAGAAGAAAAGTATCTTTCCAATTCAGATGAGTCTGCTGCATCCTGTGAGATAATCAAGCCACAGATGATTATGGGAACAGTGAATTTTAAATTTTATAGGAATAGCTTCATAGAAAGCATGAAAGATGAAATTTGAATGAATTCATCTTCTGGGTATCTCAAAGGAACGACAATGCACCATCCTAAGTTTAAAGTCACATTTCTGTCTGCTATGTGAGTTTGTTATTCAGTCTTATGTGTAGATAATAGGCTTTGTTTCCTCTGTTAAATATGCTATTTTACTTAGATTACTGGTGTTTTATCCATCCATTATTTTATACTGTCTATTACAAATACCTAATATTTGGTGAATAAAGGGGGTTTTATCTGGAAATTTCTGAAGAGATCTGAAAGGTGCAGCAGGAGGACAGGGTAATTTTTATTGATTTGAAGTAATCAAGATGGCTAAAATATGAGTTCTATGGTCCAATTCAATGAACAGGAAATGAATGCAGAGTAGAAGACCTCCGACAAGAAAAATAGGAAAGAAATTTCTTAGTCCCTAGTGCCATCTGCAGGATTACTACTGGAACAGGTAGGGAGAGCAGAGGAACAGAAATTTGAATGACAGTTTGCAGTGTTTGATAAGAAAAGAAGAAAGTGTCACCTCCAACAAAACCTGAAGAAATACAATTTCTTTATCCTGCTGAGTTACATAAAAATGTATGTGTCAATTTGTTTTCAGCTTGTGAGCAGCATTAGGTTTGTTGGGAATACACCGTGTCATGAGGTTTCTCCACACATCTTGTTTTCTGCTTCTGCAGTAGCAGGTGGCTTAACCAGGCTTTCTGTCTTTGCACTTCTTGAAAGAAACATCAGTCATGTAAAAACACACATCCACTAGGAACCATTTTTGGGATGACTGGCCCTTTGGCTGTGCTTCCTTTTTGGAAGCTGTCTCTTCAGAGAGGAATAATGGACCCTAAATATTTTCCTAGTATTCCTTCCATCGGCATTTGTGTAAAGGTGCGTATAAGATGTAAATCTGCAGCTCCCCTGCTAAGTCTCTGGTATTAGAAAGGAATTCTTTTCTCTGCAGACCAGTAGGCAAGCTGACTGTAGACGTGTATGTTGGCAGTAGGCAAATGATGTATACATGAAAGGATAGTATGTAAATAACAACCAAGAAGAATCAAAGTTGAGGGTTTGGGAAAGAGGGAGTGTAAGCTGAAACCAAGTGTGGGTAAGATGGAGGTGATAATGGTGATGGTATCTGGAAAATTGTTAAGCCCTACAAAGTTGCCGTGTGTGAAGAATACATCCCTGCTGTTTGGCATGTGGCTTTGTCGGGAGCGTACCCATCTGCTCTACAAGAGCTTAGCATTCACAAAGAGTGTTTTCTCTTGCCTCTCGCTGACAGAAAACTCTCCCTTGTCAGAAGCTGACCTGACCTCAATTACTTATCTATTCATCACTTTTCTCCTGACTATTGTAATGTGATACTCCTGGGCACAAAGCCTGCAGTTCCTCTGAAGCGCCAGCTGGTTTAGGGTCTTGTTGTGTGTCGTGCCGGCAGCACTGGCTGCCACAAGTTGAATCTGGTCTTTCTTTCTATGTTGACTTTCTGCAAAGCACCAAGCTAAGGTGTCTATTCTTAATCTTCAGAGTGCTTGCTGTTTGGGGTTCAGCGTGTGTAAAAGGCTACAGGAAGCTGCAGAGGGAAATCTGTGGCTGCTTGCTGTGCTTTCTTGCATACCGGAGTCCTTTGGAGTGGAAGTCGTATGTAGCAGAACATTCTCCAGGACTGGTCTCTCACCAGAGAGGTAGGTCCCTTTGGGCCTGAGGACTTCTCAAGCCTTCATTGATACTCTTCTGGTAGGTATCTGTTGTGTGAAGAAAATGAATCATGTAGATTTTTGGAGTATCATGGACTTGGGAACAAAAGCTTCAGCCTGTGTGTTTACATGTCTGTCAGGAGTTAGCTTTTACTATGTCAGTGTCTGTATCAGAGCTTGTTGCTGTGGGCAGCCTTTCTAATGAGCAGAGGGAAATAATGCTTCAGAAAGCACCATCTGTGGCATCCTGTGCTATATAAGTTTGATGGTTGTCCTTTTGAGGAGCTATGCAGGAGGGAGATGAATGGTGCATGCTGACAGTGTTTCAGGTCTACAAGCATCACTACTGAATCTAAAGTTCAGTAGTCACTTTATTTGAATGAGTGGATCCCTTTGGGTCAGTGTAGGGAAATGGATGTGGGAGGAAAATACCAGAAGTCCATTGAGGACTTTGCTGCTTCCGAAGTTGAGATCAGAGATATGACCTGTAAGTCAGGCATACAGGGTTGGTCTTGTGAGAACTTGAACTGAGGGATTCTCTTAATCTTTCTCATAAAAAAAGAGAGCAGATTTTTTTTCCCAGATGTATGCACCACCAGAGAAGGGACACCAAGACTTGCACAACAGAAGCTGGATTAGTAAAATGGTTTCAGCACTGAAAGAATATCTTTACTCATGAGGCTGTTCTGATGATGAAAGCCAGAAAGAAGCACTGTAGCAGGACCAGGGAGAGGGAAAGGCCTTACTTTGTAAGGACTTTCTTCCGAAGTAAGCTTCTGCTTGTTTAGAAGAAAGAAAAAAGCTGTAGTAGAGCTACATGTGCATGTTATTGAAAGACTATGCTTCTCTGGCCTGATTAACCGAGTATTATGTTTCAGAATTCTGAGAATTTTGCAATTCTGCATCAGTTCTTTTGCTTGGACCAGACTAAAAATGAAGTTCTGAAGTGAATTATTGCTCCTACAAGCCACGAGAGGAAAGTAAACCGATAGAAATCTTAGCTGTATTGTATGGGCAGTCTTTGTACATAATGGCGTATTGAAGTAGTAGACTCCTGGCTTTGAGTTCTCTGAGGAATGCTATGCCTTTTTATTTTGCCTTTTTTTTTAAATGAAGAATAAAATATGATAAAATATGAAAGTGAACTTCTGATGTAGATCGGTGTCACTTTTGGATGTCCAGGGCTGGACAGTCCGGGGGTTGCGACCTTCCTAGAGAAAGCGTCCCGCCAGGGGAAGAGCCTTTCCAGGGGCCTTTGCAACTTCTCCGGAGCCATGGGCGGTTTCAGCAAGTGTAGCTACTTCAGCTACAAGTGATAGCAGCTCTTTGTGATTCAGCTCTTTGTGAAATCAGCTCGTATGAAACCACCCAGGCAGAACCAGGGGACAGAGAGACAAGGGAGTCCTGCTTGGCAAATTCCACAGGTAGCTCTATTCAGCAGTCCCTGTGAAGGGGGCCAGAGGCAAGGCTCCCCTGAGTTCAGGGGTAAAAGCAGGGGGTTTATATGGGGAAGGCAGTAGGTGGGGTGGGAATCAATCAGCCAATGGGACATAGACTATCACCATACAGAAGCAAAGCACATTGGGAATGGCTCTTTTCCTAACCGTAACCAAGAAGTAGGTTGCTTATCTAGGGGAGATTTGGCCCTCAGGCATCTCTCCTCCAGGGGAGTGCAAGAGGCTCTTGTCTTGAGGGCCCACAGCCCTCCACGGATCGGGCATTATCACAAAGCAAGGATGTGTAGAAATGGCGCTGATGCTAAATGAACAAATTACGGGAATGTTGCCATTGGGCACTTAGTCATTCTTCACATTTGAAAGGCAGAAGTCTGCTTATATGAGAGCAGGTGTGATGGGATGTTTCCACATGGAAGCATGAGTCCATTTCTTGTGACAGTATATTTTAATCTGCAGGATAATGCTGACTCTCATTGTCACTTGTGTCCTGTTTATTTTGATTCCATCTTTGTTTAGATTATTATTGGTGTTTAGAGAGCATGCAGGGATATGGAACAGTCTCAAACAGCAGGCTGTAGTATGTGACATCTGTTCTTCTTCATTATAGAAAAAAAAGTCCTTTCAAATATTTTAAAAGTCTAAAAGAAATCAGTATTTATTCGCTGTTGCTTATTAGATCTAAGTAGGAAGCATAAATGCTTTGAGATCAGTAAAGAAGTTTGGGCATGGCAGAAGGTGTTTCACTGTTAAAGGATATTTGTACTGTTCTTTACTGTTCTTTAGCTTTATGTATGCATATTAGCTCTCTCTCAATTTATTTCCAAGGACTTGCAGAGAAGAGAATAATTCCATTAGGCAAGTTCTTGTAATGAAAACAGATGTACTTTTGGCCCAAGTTCTCCTCTAATTTCAATGATTTTCTTTGAAAAGAATTTGCCCGTGAATGTGTGCGTACTGAAAAGCAAGGTTAGTATGAACGTAAAAGCAGATGCCAAAGTTGATCCTTGATTAGAAGAGTTTTCCTCTCAATTTTAAGTGACTTAATTAGTCCTTCACAATGCCAAGGTGGGGGAGGTTTTCAGTGCAGCCTGCAAGAGTGCAACAGCAAGTTAGTGTTCACAATGGGAATGGTGTAGTTAAATCCTCACGCATTGTGCTGAGTGTCAGTCACATCATGTCATTTATTAAGGTATGTACCTACTGGGCAAACTGTGAGAATTTCAGAGGGTTTCTCTAGACATTATTAGGACCAGTAATTCGTTTTGTAAGTGAGCTGTACATGTATAGTCATTACTTGTTCTGTGCTGTGCTTGGACTGCAATGAATGAAGTGACATTTTAAAAAATCCATGCAGTAGGGTGCTTATGTAGCAGCTTAAATAGTCAACATTTTGATACTTTTCGTCCAAAGCAAGAGCATAGAGGGAGATAAAAGATTTTTCTCTTGAACTCTGGTAAGATAATTTGACAAAAAAAGAATTATTCTTCTTTTCATAGCTGTGAAAGAGACTACCTGGACTGAATTCAGGCTTTTGGTTTCATCTCCTAGCTTCTTTGCATCTTTACTCTCCTCTTTGTCTTTTCTTGTAAAATGAAGAACTAACTAGCTGAAGTGCCTTTTTAATTATCTTTTTATACATATATTTTTTTAATTGTTATTTTAACTCTATTCATGGCTGCGGGAATCCTGCTAGTAGTGAATGTCCTGAAATTGAATTTGTTTTTCTAGTGTAGAGCCACTCTTCTGACACAAAGCTTTCTCTCAGCTGAAGAGAAAAGCACGAGCTGATAAAAGTGGAAGATTGCTCTGTGGCCAGGAATCAAGAAAGCCCTGGAGCCAGAGAGACAGGGAGCTTTCCCTGTGTGGATTCCAGTTAAAATGTAAGTTAAGGCACTCTCATTTCCTCTTACTTTCTCTAGAACCGTCCAAGAGACCCTGTATACAGAATTGTGGCCTGATGGGATAGTGTTTTGATGCGCTTTTGTAAAAAGAGATATTTCTTTTGGAGACAAAGAACCAACTCCCTTAAGACACTTTTTACTCCTCAGGGGTTTTTTTTTCTCTCTTCCCATTCTTTCTTTTTCTTTTTTTCTGCAGCACCTTCTGCTGTTCAACAGTTGCATGTTGTTCAAAAGGTTTCTGCAACAGCTTTCCAAAACGAAAAAATGAAGACCTCTGACCAGGAGCAGAGGAGATTTTTCCTGGTTGTGGACTACTGAGCTTATCTTGGGACCTCCAAAGACATGTGTAGATCCATATAGAATAAAATACTTATAAAATGACATTTGAATCTGATAGGGTTGAAGGATGCTTTAATGGAAAAAATTCTCTTCTCTTTAAGAAAGTGGAACTTTCCAAGCTGTCATGAAATTAATTTCAGTGTTCATTTGGGTGCAGGTTGTAGGAGTATCTCACTTGAAATGATAATCTGCATTTACAAAAACAGTGCCATTTTTGTACCAATTCAACAACAAAGTAAATTTAAATCCTACATGAGAAGAGGCGGGCTGATGTTAAACAGGCTTCCAGTGGCGCTTACAGTGGAAATTCTGTAAATTCCTTCCATGGTTTTAGCATGTATTTAGCTGCACAATAATGGCTTTTTTTTTTTAAGGACCAGGAAAGCAAAACCGCATGCTAAATTTTCAGCTTCTGGCCATTGTATTGCCAGTGGTAGTGTATTGTAACTGTATTTTATCTTAACACATGGGATTAAGTCTTAAAATCAGAATTGTTTATAAAGGGTGTGCAGTGAGGTTACTGCTCATAAGATGAGCTGTGAACACTGAATAATGCGCATTCACGTAGCCTAAAGCAAATGCAAAATAATGCAATGTAGCTTGACCTTTTCTCATTGCAGGTTAACCTGAGTCTAATTAGCTGAGGTTTGCCTCAGGCTAAAAGTGGACGGGAATCACAGCTTGGCTGAGAAGTAACTTTTTAACTCTTTGTAACTTGCTTTTGTGTTTACATCCTGTGCTATTAGGGGGGAAGCAAGGAATTGGGGGTAGAACAAAGGAGGACAAACCAAAAGTGCTCGTTGCAGCAGTGGTAGTCACCTGCTATAAATTTAAACTGAAGTTCAGCACTAAACATCTGCTCGGTGTTGTGCAGAGGCTTCAGGAGCAGTCGGAACAGTTTTAGGAACAATTCCAAAAGTAAAAAGGGGTCAGTAACTTTGTATCAGCAGCACTGGGGGCTTTTTTGCTTTTTTCCTTTTTTGACGTTGTGAGAAAATGAAGCTGAATTGTAAATGTGCAGGGTCAAAACTTACACGAGTGTCTAAAATGAAGTTCTTAAGTTTTAGTTTTGTTTGGCTTTGTGGTATTGGGTGAACTACATCTTCAATATCACATCTATTTCTTTAAACTTGTGTAATTTTTATTAGCCATTATGAAAGTGATTGCATTTCATAAGTGTTTCTTTCACTGACTCCAAATAAGGTCACTGAATTGGGGATTCAGTGCTCCAGGCTTAAAGTTTAGAACAAAGAAATATTCTGTTTTGAGGCACTTGTTTTTTCTGTGCTGTGTAAATTCATAAATTTGTTAATTTGCTCTGAAAGTACTCTAGATAGGCTTAAGAAATAAACTGTCAGTGGTGTGCTGAGGTAGCTGTTGTGGCAATGAACTTTTGGAACTTTTTCTTTCAGAATGTGAGTAGCAACTTTTTTTTCTTTTTTTCTTTTTTTTTTTGATGGTATGTGCTTTCCTTACTGTGTGTTCTGCAGCGAGAGGTCATTGCAGCTTGAGATACCAGTTGAAAAATTTGTAGCTTGTACAATCAAGTCACATCCAGAAGTTCATGCAAATTTTTGAAGTTCATTTTTTCACCAGTGAAGCTGAAAAGCAGGGATTTTACTACCTTGTTTCAATTAATGTGTAACGTAATGAAACTAAGAATTATACAGCCACATTCTAAATTTGCAAAATGACATGTAGCTAACATGAAATTTGGTTTCACAAGTTATTAAAAAATTCCTTGTGTGAAGCTTCAAGCCCCACACTTGCAAATAACTCAGTTTAGCTAGTTGTGGTATGTGCCAGGTAGTCTCAGTGTGTTTATGCTTTTATTTTGAGTGTGGTTCAAAATCTCCAGTTCAAAATCAACTAGACTTCAGTCTAGGTTTTGTAGCTAGGAATAAATATACCAAATAAACTGCCTCCAAATGGGAATGGATTTATGCCATAGCTTTTTGTGCAGCCATGACAAAGTGAAAAGTGAGGTAGGAAACTCTTGATTGGTAACTGGACTTCAAAACTATGTTAACAAGTTAGCCGTGAATTATTTGAAAATTCTTTATATGTCTGGACATAGGGGATATTTCATAATGTGATATGGATGATTTAATGATACACTTGCTATGTATGCGGCATCCCTGGGGAATTATTGAAAAGATTCAGAAAAACATTCTAGCTTTATTGTGAAGAAACAGGAGTCTTTTTTTTCTTTTTTCCTTGTTAAGATTTTGGGCAGCATCCCATCCATGTTCTCCTGTTCCTTGACTTTGCTTTGAAAACATAGTTTTGGTCTGGAAAATAACCAGTTTTACTCTGAAGAAACACGTTTCTGTAAAAATGTAGGTGAAGTCTGAATTACAGAACACTTGTAGTTTTGTTGCAGTTTTTTTTCTTTTTAACTCAAAAAACCAGCCTTCTGTTTTCATCTGAAACAGCTTTACTTGAAAGTGTTTTCAACACCTCTTGAGACTTATGTAGGGTCTATAGCTGAAGAAAAAGCAGTGTAAGCCCATTCACAGAATAACAGAATCAACTAGGTGGGAAAATACCTTTGAGATCGAGTCTAACCTAGGACTGAACCAACCTCATGTGAACTAGACCATGGCAATGAGTGCCGCATCCAGTCTTTTCAACACTGCCAGGAACAGTGACTCCACCACTTCCTTGGGCAGCCCATTCCAATGCCAAATCACCCTTTCTGTGAAGAACTTCTTCCTAATGTCCAGCCTAAACCCCCCCGGCACAGCTTAAGGCTGTGTCCTCTTTTCACTTGTTGCCTGGGAGAAGAGACTGACCCCACCTGGCTACACCCTCCTTTCAGGTGGTTGTAGAGAGTGATAAGGTCACCCCTGAACCTCCTTTTCTTCAGGTTCAACAATCCCAGCTCCCTCAGCCACTCCTCATAGAACTTGTGCTCCAGATGTTTCACCAGTCTTGTTGCCCTTCTGTGGACACGCTCCAGCATCCTTCTTAAACTGTAGGGCCCAGAACTGGGCTCAAGGTGCAGCCTCACCTCTGCCAAGTACAGGGGAAGAATGACTTCCCTGGTCCAGCTGGCCACATCATTTCTGATACAGGCCAGGATGCCCTTGGCCTTCTTGACCACCAGGGCACACTGCTGGCTCGTGTTCAGTCAGCTGTTGACCAGTGCCCCCAGGTCCCTTTCTGCTTGGCTGCTGTCCAGCCACTCTGTCCCCAAGCTGTAGTGCCACAGAGGGTTGTTGTGGCCAAAGTGCAGGATCTGGCATTTGGTCCTGTTAAACCTCATGTTGTTGGATTTGGCCCATATATCCAGCCTGTCCAGGTCCCTCTGCAGAGCCCTCCTATCCTCCCGCAAATCGACATTCGAACCCAACTTGGTGTCGTCTACAACTTTACTGATGATACACTTGATCCCCTCATTCAGATCATCAGTAGAGATATTAAACAGGAGAGGGCCCAGCACAGATCCCTGGGGAGTACCACTAGTAACTGGCCACGGACTGGATGCAGCACCGTTCACCAGCACTCTCTGGGCCCAGCCATCCAGCCAGTTCTTAACCCAGCAAAGAGTGCTCCTGTCCAAGCCATGGGCTGCCAGCTTTTCCCGGAGTTTACTGTGGGAGACAGTGTCAAAGGCCTTGCTGAAGTCCTGGTAAACAACATCCACAGCCTTTCCCTCATCTACCAGAGGGTCACCTGATCATAAAAAGAGGTCAGGTTGGTCAGGCAGGACCTACCCCTCCTAAATCCATGCTGGCTGGGCCTGATCCCACAGCTGTCCTGTAGGTCCTGTCTGTTTGATTGCACTCAAGATGATATGTTCCATAATCTTGATGGGCACCAAGGTCGTGCTGACAGGACTGTAGTTTTCCCAGATCCTCCTTCTGGTGCTTCTTGTGGATGGGCATCACACTGGACGGCTTCCAGTCATCTGGGACCTCCCCAGTGAGCCAGGGCTGTTCATAAATGATGGAGAGTGGCTTGGCGAGCTCTTCCACCAGCTCCCTCATCACCCTAGGGTGGATCCCATCTGGTCCCATAGATTTGTGAGCATCCAGGTGGCTCAGGAGATCACTAACTGCTTCCTTCTGGATTACAGGGGGGCTATTCTGTTCTCCATCTCCGTCTACCAGCTCAGGAGGCCGATTGTCCTGAGGATGACTTGGCTTATTGTTGAAAACTGAGGCAAAGATGTTAAGTACCTCAGCCTTCTCCTCATCCTTGATAACTACATCCCCCACCATG
The DNA here is from genome assembly GCA_013397115.1 of Edolisoma coerulescens. Taxonomy (NCBI): domain Eukaryota; kingdom Metazoa; phylum Chordata; class Aves; order Passeriformes; family Campephagidae; genus Edolisoma; species Edolisoma coerulescens. Next base: position 44,310 of record VWZW01006556.1, read on the forward strand.
TCAAATAAAGAATGGAAGTTTTCCTTGCCCCACCTTTTGCTAAATGTATTTATAAAAACATTTTTTATTATCCTTTACAGAAGTGGCCAGTTTGAGTTCTAATTGAGCTTTTGCCTCTCTGTTGTATTCATTGATACTCTGAATAGTAATTTTTAATCCAAATTCTGCTCCTTGTTTTTTACATCAGGAAAAATTTGTTGTACTTTGCAGCTGACATAGCAGTGTACAGTACATCTAGTAATACACAGTATTTTGCCCTTGGCCTAGGAGACTGAAGGACCAGCCTATCCATTGCTTAAATGAAAAACTAACCTACTCAAAACCCCCACTCCCCACATAAAACTAACACACAAGACCACATGCATGTTTTTCTGGCAGTGGACTTTTGGTGGATTTTTAATAGGAACCTCCATAGCAATGGTGCTTTATCCATGCACAGCAATTGGTTGGCATAACTATAGCGCGAGAAGCTATTCTCTTACAGAATAAAAATGGTTTTATTCTAGACCGATTCTGGTCCTTTCTGAACAGTCCAATTATTTAAAATTGCTCTCTTAAGTGTTGTTTGCCTATAGCTGCAGACGTGAGTAGTTTGAAGACCTGTAGCTGTGGTCCCCAAACCAGCATCTTGTGAACGAACATCTTGCTTATGTGATTCCTTGTAGCCCTGGGAAAGGAAAAGTCAAAACTGATGATGCCACTGCTGTACTGACATGGAGAGCAAGTTACTGTGGTAACACTTTACAGGCCAGCTTGCTGAACATTTTTCCTGGGTCAGCAAATGTTTTGTATCACTGCTTTTTAGCTATTGGTGATAAACTTCATCTTTCAATTTACTCCATTTTCTTGTAAGAGAAAACAGTTGTCATTTTTTTCAGTTGATGCCTGATGATACTCAGGATGTGGTATGTAGTTCCCTATGCCTAACTGAATTTATCTTTTCTGTATGTGTTCCAGTTTAAGAAGCCCTGATGAATAGAGAATTCTGTGAATAGGGTTCAGGAGGAAAGCAAGGAAAGCCAGTGGAACATCAGCTGTGCCTTCTGCTGATGGATATTTTGGTCCCCGTTGGAAAAAAAACCTCTTTGCCTGATTGCTTAGTGTGGATGGTGACGTCCCACATCACCAGCAGGGCTTAAGAACACACTTACCTGCTGCCCATCACTAACATTTTAGTGATTTTGCACAGAAATGGGATTGCTGATCACTGACCTGCAGTGGCTTGTAACATTAGCCAACATCCTTGGATATTCGTAACCTTTGGTTATGAAAGGCACTTTCCTAGAGGCAGGAAAGAGATTTAGGTTGCGTTGGGAAAGATCTAATTTGAGTTGCTGTGTGCTTATTTGTTACATGTTATTTACAAGACCAGTGTCCTGTCAATGTCTAGTTAAATAAGTCTTTCCTCTCCCTTTCCCTCTGTCTTTACCCTTCAGGAAAATTCCATGTGAATTTTTTTTGGTTTAAAAATAAGAGTAAATAGTAAGATACATGATTGGACCTTCAACATTCAGGAGTTGTTGATGTTGTGCTTGTAGTCTTGTGTATATTCTTGGAATAGTCATGCTACCCTCTTAGATGAAAGAACAGAATGCAACAAATGTTTTTGGTATTCTTTTTAGCTGCAGACTAACAATAAGATTGTAGCAGATCCCCAAGAACAAAAAAGTGTATCAGAAGCACCAAGTCCTTGCTGTTTGAGGAAAGAGCTCATTTTCTTTTATTAATGGTACTTTTATCCTTTAGCTAAGTCAGTCCTGCAAAGAAGTACAACCATACAGGCTTCATCACTCTGTTAGAGTTACAGGATGCAGCTACTGTCTCTGCAAAATTGGAAGGAAATACAAGGTTAACAAGGGAGTATTTGTTCCTGTCTCTGCTCATCTCGTAAGTTACATTGAAAACTCCCCTAAAAAGAGAGAATTCTAAGAGACTGTCAGAAGCACTTCAGTTGTGCAGTCCTAAAACTGGAAAGCTAGTATCACTCCAAACCATTTTTCATGTGAAATTGGTGGAAGATCATTGACTCAAAGGAAGAATTAAAGTCCCAAGATAAGTTCTTTTTGCATTAGCACACTGTGTATTTACTACAGCGGTTTTAATAACAGAATATAGGGCAACAATAAAACTCTATTCTAAGTGTTTATGTTCATGGCTACTATTATATTTGAATATAACAAGCATAGTCTATGTAGATATAAAAATACTGCATAGTTTCTGTATGATGAAAAAGGGATATTATGTAAAAAGAAAGACTTTGTGCTGTTTTATAAATTGTTCAATTGAAGTAGTTTAAGCCATCAGAGTCTGACATTTTGATGACTCTGGATATACCTGGAATTACATACTATGTATGTTACTTGTCATTTATACCAGCTCATTTGAATTTTCTGCTTGATGTGCTGTCTCAAATGCTCCTCTGCTTCAGAGCTAACTCAAAGTGTTACAAATTCCAAAGTCTTTGTTTTTATGGATTTTGAAGATGTGTGTGGTAAATATGATGCAGCATTATTGACTGACAAAAAAGAATTGAGATGTTCCATATTTAGATGTTATCATATAAATGCTGTCATACGCTTCTTGCATTATTTTACAGAAAGAATATTTTAAAATTTTGTGGTTCTGGTGCTGCTGCAAGCATTCTAGACCTGATAAGATTGGAACACCAGTTCTACAAAATCATTGTCATGGTATTTGCAAATATAGGTGGGATATTTGGCTTATCTTAATATGAAGTGTTGGAAAGAGAGCTTGTCCTGATGCATGAAAATGCACTGTAACTCTGGTCAAGGGCAGTATATCTTAGTCAATTTAATGTTAAAATTAGCAGATGTAACACCAGGAATTAGCATGTCCTCTCTTTTGTTGTCTGGAAGAAGCATTTGCATTAAATCAGGACATTGTCATTCAAGTCTCTAGGTGCTATTAGAAATTTCCTCTTGACACAGCCACCCATACCACTGTCTGGTATGAAGGATGAATACACTGCTTTTATTCTTTTATCAAAAGATAGGCTCCATGGAGTCAGTTCTAAAAAGGTCAATAAGGGGAGCTAATTAAACTTTACTTGTTGAGAGTTTGCACCAGGATTGACATTTTCTAGACACAGTCTATTAACATTTGCAAGTTCTTATTTTTAGATGGCTGACTTACCTATAACTGTCAGATGCACCCTTGACAGTTGAATTTTCATTTGCAGTCATTAAGTCTAGAGCAAGAATCTGATTACTTAAAGACTACACAGTTTAATTTGATCCCAAGTTCTGCTCGATGAGTATAACTAGTAACCATTGTTGTCCTTAAATTTAGTTAGCATTTAGTGTCATTCTAGATCGTACTGTGTTAAAGTGCCCTCAGAAGTTACTTTGTTTTCAAAGCAATGGGTGATTCTATAGGTATTTGTAGTGGTTGAGAATGTGAAATATTTTTGCTAAAGGACGTCATTCTCTGTATTTGCTCTGTGTAAGTTAATGTAACCATATAGTCTTCTCTGTGATATAACAGACTGTCAGTAAATTGATGTTTGTTTGCTGTCTAAGGCAGGCAAAACTGTGGCTCTCTCCAAAGATGTTATTGTTGGGAGTTATCTTGCTTATTGAAAAGTGTCACCATGCTACTATCATTCTGTTCTGTAGCACTACTCAGCAGAAGTGTATTTCTGTAGTGAGGATGTTGGTCTTGCAAAAGTGTGCAAACCTCACCATGGGCCTGAAGGATCCCATTGCATTTTTATCTACTTCACTGGCTTATGCCAGTCCTGAAAGAGCAGGAGACCTGACTAGTAACTGATTTCAGGGTTTTGGGGGTTGAGGCTTGGTTTGCTTATTTTTTTTCCTTGTGGCTTGCTACTAAAAGCCCACTCTTCAGTATTTTATTTTGTGGTGAAAGAGGAATTAAGCTGGGGAGCTTGTCGAAGCTGAGGAGGCACTGCCTGGCCTCTTGTCTGCTGACACAATGAAGCTTGCAAGTTTACTTTGGGAGTGGAGACCATTTAGAGTGAACATGTGTGCAAAGAACCAGGTTTCTTCTTTGAATTTTAAAAATTTGGGAAAGTTAAGGAGGATGGTAGTCGTGAAATCTGGAATAAAGTTTGCAGTAGTGTTATCAGCCTATCATTAAAGTTTACCTCTTTAATGGTACCTCTAGAGTGTTGGGAGTTGAACTGAAATCTCGCCTTGCAGGCTATACAGAAAACTCAGGCTAAGCCTCAATGTATAGAGAACAGCCTTTTTTTATCACTGACTTTTGCAGGTGTATCTGAAGAATTATCTGGGTTAAACAGTGTGTATGTGTGTGTGTTCTTGGATGTTCTTTACCCTCTGAGAGACTGAATAATGTTTGTGGCAGGAGGCTGTTGATCCACACTTGCCTTTCCACATAAGCACCTCTCCAGAGGCTCAGGTGTTAAGGAAGAATGTAGAGAGGCAGAAGTGCATGTACAGACATTTTTGTGAATTATATCTTGCTCTGGGTCAGACTGTTCATTGTGTCTGGAGATTTTTTTTTTACACTTTCTACTTTCTTCAATGAAGTATAAGTGTTTTCAGTTTCCTCACAGCAGGCTTGGATGTCTTTGCAGAAGTTTGTTGTGAGAGGAAGGACATTTATAATTTTTTTTTATAAGAGGAATGAGTAGCCAAAATACAATAAAGCATAGAAACAGATACTGGGCTTTAGTGGAGAATTTAATATCTTCATTTTCTGCCTATTCTTTATTTCTGATCACTCGTACTTGACCACAAAATACTAATCACATTTCATTTTAGAAACCTCAGGATCCGCTGTGGCTGGCCTCATCGGCAGGAAGGAGATGTCTGAGCACAGACTTAGAGGCACTGAAAGGTTCTAGCATTCTAGCTGGCTACCTCCTAGTCTGGTGAGGAGAGAAAATGAAGTCTTTGAAATTTTTTTGGACTGGCATCTAACAGTGCTAAAAAGCAGTATTTGCCAACTAGCAAAACCAAAGTTGATAAGTAAAGAAAATTGTTGAGAGCACTGTATATTATAATGGTAGTGGTACTGGGTTGGGTTTTTTTTTTAAAAGCTCTGTATAATTCCAGTGGCATGCTTCTTGGATATCTGTACATTTTTCATTTACATTTTGACATTTAAATTTACGATCCTGTAATTTTACAGCTCATCTTACATACGCTTTTTTCAATGGCAAATTGAAATCGCAGATGAAGTGCGCTTGAGTACAGAAAAAAAATGTTTAGTGGCATGGGGGAAAAAAATGTTGTAGCACACAAACATATTCCTTGGCTGCAAGCTTGTATGTGCAAATTAGGCTCACTTATGAGAACGACCTTTTTCATTTTTTTCTTGTGCTAGCATATCCCAAGGAAAGTGCATATGGTTCCTCAAAGTATTAAAATGTATCCCACTGTTGGCATGGTAGGGAACACAGTTACCATACTCAAGAACTTGCCAGCAAACTGCAGAAAAGATACAACTGGACTACTGGATTTGTGGTGAAAGCTTAGCAACTTTGCTAGAAGTTCTTTGGCTGTGATCCAAAGTTAAGTTCTGTCCTTCAGATGTAAGGTAACGTAGAAGAAAAAAAGTTCTTTACCACTTTTGTCATCCCCTCTCTCTTAATTTTTTAAAAGTAGATTATTTTTGTAAGTCAAGTGTCTGAGAAGTATTTTCTGGTGGAGTATTTGCCTTGATGCTTGTGTTCTAAAGGAAACTGAGTAAGTAGACATCTATACATTAGAGCTAATAAACAGCACTATTGCAAGAAGTGTTGTGCTAAGAAAATTTTATTTGAATGCATGGTATCGTTTTGACCAAGGATGGCCAAACAGGAGAATAGAACAGGCTGGCACCCATAAAATTTAAAATCTAGAGCATGCAATCAGTGTTTTTTTCCCAAACTGAAATAATGTATAGAGGTTTTCATTCATCTTATCAAGCGTAAACTCAATTAATCAAATGATTTTATGTGTAAGCAGTACAAAATGGCTGTTGCTGAAATCTTATAGAATGATGCAGACATTCAAGCAAGAGTTTCCAGGCTGTCTGGTTGTGCTGAGATGGTAGTTCTCTCAAATTCATTCATATTTACTTACAGGAACATTTGTAGTTGCATGTCATAAGCAGGATGTCGTTAGCATCATTGTGGTGATTAATCAAGTCACGGCACATCAGGCAATTTGTATATTGGATTTTGTCTTCTTTTCCGTGGTCTCATATGAACTAAGTGCGGTCAGGCATAGCTGGTGTTTAGCTAAAGGAACAGCTGGAAAACTAGGTGAGGAAAAACCAATTTTAACAGATAACTTGTTAACTTGTTTCTGCAAGTCAGCACTGTGTTAATATTGACCAAGTATCATTTGGAAAAAACTGTTTCGTAGTACCTGATAAATTTGGGGTGGAAGTTTAAAAAAGATGCTGAAATCTGACATTTGAGTAATTTTTTTCTCAGATGAGATGTAGCACTGCCAGATCTGTGCAATAGTTGCTACAGGTTTTTTGGAACACTTTTGGTTTTTCAGAGGGTGGTGGTGATTTATCTGAACCCCCTTTTTATTTATTTTTTGAGGTTCTGCTTTAATTTTTTGAGAGTATTTCAAGATGTGATCATGAAAGAGTATTTGTATTTCATTCCAGAGGTGGCTTATATAACTGGAAAGCTAAAAGATAAAATAATGGAATACTGGAAATCATTGTCTCTGTCTTCCTAATTGCATTTGCTCATTTTTTTTCTTGAAATGTCAGTATACTCAGGAGGATAAAAAGCCCGGGAATTGTCGTGATTTCAAGTGAGTTACAACTTTACATGGGTACCTTTTGCCATTGACAATAATAACAGTGTGCTTTTGTTATAACTAAAGAATATGTAAAATACATAGAGAATTACTTTCAGAAGATTTGTTTTCTTTTGTTGGTAGGGTGGTGTTGGTTTGGATAATATTACATTGCATGACTGAAAGCAGCATTTTGTTGATCTTCATTCCAGAAAAATTAGAAATCTTTTAAGATTTAAGATTCTAAGATTTAAGATTATTAATACTGGGCATAAAGATGCTTTTAGGTCTTTAAAGAAGAAATAGATACTCTTCAAAATAAGATGGACTTCCTGTAGCAATTTGAGTTGACATTTTTCATTTAACGAATTCTATCATCATTTAAGATTTGTTTAAGCTGCTGCTGAAAATGCAGGTTCTATTCCGAGTTACTGTCTGCAGAAACTATTACCGTTGTGAGCTACATGGCAAGATCTGTGCCAGATTAGAGTAAAATACGTGGATAATCTATATAATAATAAAAAACCCACATGTAAACTAAATGTAAAAAAAAAAATTAGTTATCTTCCTGCATGTCTCAGGTTTCTCTCTCCTCACTCCCATTGCACTTCGTCTCAGCAAATGTTTAGTATTAGTGCTGTATTCCTTTGTCAGAATCTGCCATTTCATTTTTATTTGTTTCTGTATCTCTTGGAGGCAGGATCAGATCCATGACTTAACTTTCCTTCCTTGTGACTCTTAATTCTGGGACAGTTTTGCTTCTGGCAGTTTCACCTTGGGCTCTCTAGTTTTCCCTAGGTGGTGGATCTTGGAAAATCTTTATTTTCAGATTACCTAAAGAAGATTCCTCTATTTTCACCTCCCCTGTTACAATGGTTACTTGCAGGTTTTTCCAAGGTTGCCTGACATGTATAGTGAATAACAGTTTTCCTTGTACTGTATGTACCTGAAGTGGTAGATCTGCTTCTTTGAAGCAAATTGACAAAACTGGCATGGTACTCATTTTTCATTTTTCTTTTCACTCTTGCTTCTACTCCAAGAATGACATTTTAGTAAGGTGTTCTGTTTTGGCAGTTCTAGAGTGGCTCTTTTTACGCCTCTGTTAGCAGTGCTGCCTTCCACTTGTTTGCCATGCTGTCAAAATCGTTGGGAGCTGTGGCGAGAAATGAGGTTCTTGCTTCACATTCCAGCACTACTTCCTCTTGCCAGTTTTTTCTCATAAGGTCCAGATATTCCTACAGGCTAAGTTTCCTAACTTGCCCGCCAGACTGCACCAGGCAGTCTAGGAAAAACTGGGGTGGTCAGTACCACCAACACCTTTCCCAAGTAACTATGTAATTTCAGTAAAGCAGCTCCCTCCCTTTCTTTGTGTTGGTGTTCTGTCTTAGAATTGGGACCCATCTTTTTGTGTTATGGCCAATGCAAATAAAGCAGTCAGTGTGAGGGACGAGTTGTCTTGTGTTGCAGGTGAAGCCTGCGCTCCTTTTGAATGATAAAAACATGGTTTTGCCTTTCACTCCCCACCCCATTCTGAATTTAGCGCTGTTCCATATGCTTGCCAAACTGAAGTTCAGGTCCTTCACACAAGGCTTGTTCTGCACTGCCACCCCTTTTAAAAGGGCTTTGTGGGTGCACATCTGACTTTATTTGGAGTACTAGTTAAAGGTTTTACCCTACCTGTGTACTTCCAGCTGTCTTTGTGGCTTTCCATCTGCTTTCTTGCCCTTCTTGAACACAGGATTGATGCTTTCTTTCCAGTCTTTGGGAACCTCCCCTGGTTACCATGACTTTTTAAAGATCATGGAGAGACCTGGCAATACTGTTAGGTAGTTTCTTCAGCACTTGTGGGTGCACATCTGACTTAATACCATGGTCCCTAACCTCACCGTCATTCACCTGCTATTGATCAAGTTTTATATATTAAAGATCAAACTGGATTTATGTTATTATGAAGCTAAATCACCTGGAGCATGGAAATTGGTGCAGCGATCAGGTGAACAATAGTATCCTAAAATGACAAAGGTGTGTTGGGATTGCTGGAATGTTGACCACGGCATTGGCCAGTGGATTGATCCTTGAAGACATAGACAACAACAGGGACTTCTTGTCATCTGAATGTGTGCTCCTGAACAGGCTGTGCAACCAAACCACCCTAGGAAGTTTATGCTAAGTAGTATTAGGTATCTACAGTTTAAGCACTGTTGGAAACTCTTGGGATTTTGGTGGAATGGGTGCCACTGTTAAATTGTATTTGTGTATCATTTTCCTGGTACCAAACAGAAAAACATAAAACTACCAACACAAAAATTGTGTGTGATTATCTATCTGTAGAACTTGTTGCTTAATGCAGTGCAGGAAGACTTCTCATCCATACCCTAGCACATTTCTGGCTTCTCTGTGCATATTGCATGCTTGTTATCCTCTTGATCTTTGCCAAACATATTCACATCTTTAGTAGTTCACACATTTCCAAAATGTATTATTGGTTGTTTTATGAAGTTGAGTGGGTTTTGAGAACTTTGGGTTGTGTGGTGATTTTTTTGAATTTCGCTTATTAGTGATAACTGCTGTGATGTTAGGAGCAGATTGGATAGGAGTGGACCTGGAAATTTGTACTTGCTATATAGATAGGTTTTTAGATACTACATTTGTCCTTGAGATGCTGCTGTTTAGTGAAAAAAACCCCACCAAACCACAAAGTTCCCACAAAGTAGTTAACAAAAATAAGCAATAGAGAATTTATGTGCCAGCCCTGATGGAAAGGGCATGAATTTCAGTGGAAGTTGGATCAGAAATACTGATGGTTTTGTAGTATTTTGATAATAAAATAATTTTTGATCTGGTTAGACTACGTACCGGGATACTTCGATCTGAAATGTGTGATTTGGGCTCCTGACATGCAGTAAAAAACCTGATGCGAGTTCTGCTTCTACCTTTCCTCTACTTTTTTCTTTCTCCCCTCATTTTTGGCATGAAACATATTAAACAGCTAAACCACTGGAGAAATCAGCTGAGTTCAGTAGCAAAAATCTATGTTAGCTTGCACTGCCAGCAGTTGGTACTTCAGACTTTTCCAGAGAGGTACCAAGTCGAATGCTGTACCAAATCAAATTCTCTTGATACTTCCAACCATCTGTGGAAAAGAAACCACTTGTATATGGTGTGCCATAGCTATAACTGAAAGATTTAAATGCAAAGAGATTTCTTTGTTTTACAAATCACCTGCAAGAATAACCTCTCCTTATTATGGCATAATGAAGATGAGCTTAGTTTGCTACATCTTCTCTGAATAATTCCAAATGCAATACAGCAGTTCTGAAGTGCACTTTTAATACCATGGATGTAAACAGTCACATTTCTCTTTCTTGTTTGAATTCATTATTTTAATCCCTGTCAGATTCATATTTGTGGTAGTAATGTACCCTACGTGGTGAGTGCTGAGAAAACATTTATAAAAAGCTTTGCCAAAGAAATCTGCCTATATAGACTACAGTGACTTTACTGTTGAGAATCTTCGTGTGTTTATGGAAAGAACTCCATACTAGCTGAGCAAGTCTGATTTGTAGATTTTGTTGCTCAAATACCCAAGTTACTTAATAACTCTAATACAAGAGATAGAGTAGTACAGCAGTTCTATTGATATGTTGGCAAAGAAGCAAACATGACCGGTCTTTACCATCTGTTTATAATGCTATATAAAGAAGACCTTACTGGTTGCCATGGAAACCAGCATTTCCAAAACCACAAGTGTTTGCTTAAAATCTCGGCCTTCTAAAGTCTTGCATTTTCTGAGGAAAAAAGAATTGAAATTATCTAAAGTTTTCCAGTGATTTTTATTTCTCAGCAGTTGTTTTGCTGTAAAATACTTTCACTATTTTTGTGGTGTATCTTCTTTCAAGACTTGAAAAATTTGAAGCATGCTGCTGGCAACTTAATGAGCTTATTTGATGCTTAGCAATGATCCACGAAAAGGTGACAGATACTTGTTGGGTTTTAGGTTGATCTTTGTAAAAGGAGGGGTATTAGTTAGGATGAACAAGCCCAATTGTGATATTGACACAGTGGAGTGACAAATACGGAATTTGGGTGGAGGTCACACTAAAAATACTCCTTAACCTGGGTAAAAACCCAGATTCATCTCAATTATCAGAGGTGGTCACTTGGGTCTCACTGAAAAAAAAAAAGGCTCTCTAGAATCAGAAATCTAGAGAAAACAGCAAATGAAGATAATACTGTTAAGAGTTATGGTCTAGGAATGTCTGTGGTCTCCACTCTTGGCTTGGAATTGGTTTTTTTATAAGTTTTCTTTGATTACTAGGAACTATTGAAAAGCCCTCAAGATGTAGTATTTAGAATTATATACATTTGTCATAGAATCTGGAATTTTTTTTTTCTCATTTGAGACTGTTTGTATTGCTGCCTTGCATTTTGTACTACCTATCTGCTATGTTTTAAGGTGTTTTGTCCCCCCACCAGCTTACAAAAGGCTTCTGTGTATATAACCACGTAACTCTAGTAGGTAGTGACGCTGTAGAGGTGCTGCATTTGGAGTAATGCTGTTGGTTGGTTTTCAACCACCTAATTTCTATTTCTGTCTAGAAAGCTTTTTGTTTATGGCACTCTTGGCATGTATTGGCTTGAGCTACTTGAAGGGAGAACAATCTATTGAAGCACAAAACTTGGAACCTCTTTCTCACTACTAGTAAAGAGCCTTCAGTGTTTTTAGGGAAGAACTATTTGTAATTAATTCATCTGAATAATGCTGAAAATCAGTGAAGTTGTTATCTAGAAATCTTATTCAGTATGGAAGGTTAAAAGAACTTTTTATATCATTCTGTCATGGCAATACATGGCCTAACATTTTTGCCTTTTTATGTTTCATCCATTTGTAAAACATGCTGTGAGCATTTTCAGTCTGAGATAATGGCCAGGAGTTGACCTATTTCATTGTTACATTTTCCTAGAAAACTTTATTTAATGCAAAATACATTTTTATGACAGGCTCTACAAAATACATTTTTATGACAGGCTCTACAATTACAATATTGCTGAAGTGACACTGGACCTCCAGAGGTGTCTGAATTCATTAGCCTTCTGAGGCTAATCGTCTCTCTGTCATTCACTGAACTCTTCCAAAATATTTGTTTTCCTTTCACTTAGCAGATTATTCCTGCATCTGAGAGAGCCTGTTCCCAGAAAGGCAGTCTTGTGCTTGAGTCCACCTGTTGATACTGGTTGGCGGTGGGGTGTTAGACCTCCCACAAAGTTTAAATAAAGCAAATATTGATGGAGGAATCAGACACACAAAATTTAGGCTTCTGTCTAAATACTTGTGGTTAGAAAAATGAGGGTGCCAGACCTGCAAGCTACTCCTGGTCAAAGTAATTGCACTCAGATACTAACTGCATTTTTTGATGTCAGCTTGCCTGCTATCCACATCACATTCCAAATCAAGTAGCGGACCAGGAAAAACAGTGGAGACTGGCAGTTGGTTTAAAAATACATTTTGGTGGTTTATTTCCTATGTGGTGCCTTTACTGTCATCCTTAAGGTGGTGCTTTTTACCCTGCCTCTACCACTCATGACATCTGATGGGTGGAGAGTAGAATGACCTAAAACAATAATACTAGTAAATAATCTTCTTTACTGAATAATCAATGTCTTTGAGACAAATGTCTGATTATAGCTGTCCTTTATTTTTACAGTGTGGTTTTTTCAGTGTCCATAGTAGGTATTTTTCAGATCTTAGATGACTATGCAACCTCAAACCAGCCTTTTTCACACTTAAGTTTCAAACTGTTCCTATGCATTTGCATCTTCATTCAAATTAAAAAGATGATGTTTTCTTCTTCTCACCAAGCAAATATTTTTCCTCTTTGTCTTCATCTGGTCATGAATTTTGCAGAGAAATGGGACTTGATAATGTGTGGGCTTTTTTGTTGTTGTTGGGGTTTTTTGTTCGTTGGGTTTTTGGGCTTTTTTTGTTCGGTTTGGGTTTTTTTGGTGGGGCTTTGTTTCTTTGTTTGTTTATTGGTTTTGTTTTTAAAAGTAACTCCTCCCATTGATCCTAGGGAATATCCTACCCTGAAGGAAATAAGTGCATCAAAACCCCTGAAAATAATATGCAATTATGTAGCTGATTTTCATGGGAATGATTCGAATAACCTCTGCCTTTTTGGGAAATCAAATAAACCTAGTAGGACTGAATGGTAGACTGATACAAGTGTCTAAATAGGGTTCTAGAGTCTTCAGGGGAAACTTTGTGGGTTTTTATTTCAAGGATTCAAAGGCTGTATTGATTTCTAGGAGCTGCAAATGCTCAGTTACAATTAACTCCCAAGTTACCAAGGCCAAGTATCTGTATTTTTTTTTGTGCCTGATCAAAAACCTGTAATTTCTTAAACTTTTATCTTTTGAATAACATTTGGGTTTTGTGGGATCTTGCCCGTTTGAATCTCCACAATTTTATTTAACCTTCTGACTTTTATAGTTTCCTGGAAGGCTCCATCTTTTGTGATCATTGTGTTTTACAAGTTGTTGGAATTTTCTTCTTGAAAGTAGTGCAGTATTTGGGATAGTTACTAAAGCCTGAAGAAATGAGCGCATGTAGCAGCTCCGGGAAGAGATCAGTCTCTCTTCAGATCTTGAAGGGTGTTGTGGCTTTTCCTTGAGATTCTTGAAAAAGTTATGTGCAAGACTTTATCTTGTGATAAATTACGATTGGAAATGATGCAATTGACCCCAAATTCTGTGCACCTCCTGCCTCCTACCTGGGACTGTAGTTTTCCACACTTCTGGTCCCTGCAAAGATCACATTTAATAAGCAATAGAGTGATGAAACTTTGTATGGAATTTTTCACCATTATTGAGAAATATTTCTCTGTGTAAGCAATATCCCATGAAAATTGAGCAGTTGGAATCACTTGGGTTGGAAAGGACCCTAGGAGTTCTCCTTCAGGAGCTTTCTGTTCTAGAGGTGCGCTTTTACAACCTTTTTCCAAGATAAAGCAACAAAGATCATCTTTGTTATGTTTCTATTCAGTTTGTGAATAATATATTTAATATTTTAAAGACACATTTTATGTGGATTTCTGGGACTCTTGAATACCTGAATTTTATACAAGCTGTATTTTAAATGATCTTTAATCACTCTCTCCAGTTGAGTAGGTGTCTGAGACTTCATAAATGGAAGAAAAGGTACCCAAATTTATGCAGTTCTTTGCATCCCAAAAAATGCTGCAGCTTTTGTGGAACTGAGCATTTTGAGGCCTGTTTTTTACTGAAGACCTTGGTTGTAATTCATTCCCAAGTACCTCTAAGTCTAAGAGTAGCCACGTGAAAGCACAGATACAACATTTTTCTGTGTAAGTTTTTCAGTGACTCTGCTTGTAGATGTGTAGCTGTGAACCCATAAGTTTCAGGCAAGTACTTCCTCACTGGACCACAACCGTTCTTATTTTGCACATGACTAAGTTATGTTTTGGCTTACTTTTAGTTCTCCAAGCATCACACCACATAATGGTTGAAGTTATTCAGAAGTTTCGTCATGTCATAAGTGAAGGCGACACTTCTAAATAATCTCGTGTTTCTTTGTGATTGGTTTCACAGAGCTAATGGGGTGAGACCCCTTGTTTCTCAGAGGCAGGTGGACCGGGGGGCTGTTAAAGACTCCCTTGTAACCTGGTCTAAGAGCATCTTTCCACAAAGTGGGATGGCAACATCAATTAGTCCAAGCCTGGCATGACGCATTACATAAGTCTGCCCTAACTGGATAAACCCTTTAATTACTAGTCAGTTACATAATGGTGATGAGCTCCATCCCATTTTTTGCAAGCATGTTTTTCAGGTAAGGAAATTCCCCAAACCTCAATACTTATTTTCCATATGCAAAGAGATGTTTAGTTGTCCAAGTTCAAGAATAAGTTTCTAAAACAAACATTCTCATCTGCAGCCTCTAGTGGGCTTTTCAGTTGAGATGGCATGTGGGCTGCAGAGCATCCCTTCTTTATATCATTTACTGTCAGCTGTATATTTAATTTGAATCCCGTTTTTAAATTCTGTTCTCTCCATGTGAAGTAAGTTTGTCTCCTCTCCGCTTCTGAATCATGTTCAAAGCACATGTCATGACAAGGCTGATTCTCCTCTACAGAAATGTCTGTGGATGTTGGAATGGGCCAGGGTTTTTAATGTGTTCTGGAGAGATGTGCAGAAGGATATTTAGTAAATACTTGAAACTTGAGTAGCAGGTAAAAATAAGTTGCTATAGACTGCTGTTAGCATATACGAAATATATAAAATTGAATGCTCTCAGTATTTAAATATATGCATGTTTGAGTGTGATCATATGGTCAGATGGTGAATCCTATGATTCAGATATGCACATCAGTAATACAGTGGTTTAACATCCATTTAAAAAATGAGTATGTCAGAGAGTTTTCTCTTATTTACTTCTGACAAGTCATTAATAAAGCAAATTGGATAAAAGTCCTGAGGCTGGTATTTCTTGCATTTCTAATAAGGAAGCCAAGAATCTTGCCAAGTAGCTCCATGCCTTACCTCTAGTGCTAGATATAGAATTGTCAGTTATAATTAATTTCGAAAAAATGGGTTGTGTTATTTTTTTAAATGTACCTGCACCTGTAACCATGAGTTCATCCTGATAACCCTTCTATATTGAGCAAAATGGAAGGTACTTTCCTGAGGTGTTACAGTCTGAAAACTCTGTTTATATTGTCACATCTGGGACTGTCAGTTTGAATAGAGGGGTTTCTTTTTCAGAATAGTTTGTAATTCAGCCTAAAACTAGCCTGGGCTTTCAGTGACACTCTCCTACGCCTGTAAATCTTCTTCATCGGTGTAATTGATTTTGGTTGTGTTATAGACTTTCCCAGCTGCTTTTTATTAGAGCTGTGTGAACAGATCATTTTTTCCTCCTCCTTTTGTTTGACAGCTGAACAGGAAAGGTGGAGGAATGGAATTCCTCTCTGTTTTCCTTCCCCTTGCAACTACACGGGGCTTGTGTATGGCCTGAAACAAAACAATTGATCTTGTCAGTGGGACACATTCAATAGAATGCAGGGAAAGGAAGGGCAAAAATCACCAGAGGAGGTGAGGAGGACAGTGATCTGTCCACGTCAGCCCCTACCAGCAATCCTTTGGCCACCAAACGTGCCTGGCTGTGGGTGGAGGGGCTCCTGTGAGGTAACTGATGAAAGGGCTGCAAACCCCATACCTCCTGCTTGCTTCGATCATGAGCAAAACATTTGGGAAGTACTCACAACGTTTATCTAAACATTTAACAACCCCTTTTTATCCCTTCCAAAATACGCATCAGTTTTGTTGGGAAGTTTGTTCCGCATTCTTCGTAAGTAATTACATTTGAATTAGCTCTAGTACCCGTGAGTATGGTCTCTTCTGCTACACCCACTTGCAGAGTCAGTTGACTTCACGGTTGCCTATGCGGTTTGGTTTTTTTTTTTTGCTGCCTCTTGGTACCATGAAATTACCCCCATGTCCAGCTCTTCCTTATAGTAACTGTTATAGTTGCCAGGTTTCCTCTCTTTTGGTTAAATTCACAGTTTAATATAATGGAAAAAAGTGCTAGGAATGTGGGTTTTGTCTCATGCAAATAATTTCAAAATCTATGTGGTATTTAAATATTTAAATACAAATGATGCTTGCAATGAATAGCAGATTTTTATTTTAATAAAAGTGTAAATTACCGATGCAGTTAAACCTGACAGTTATTGGAGGTTAAAATTCTACTGAAATAGCTGCACGTGTGGAGCAATACACAAAGCACTAAGTGACATGTTTGCTCGATTTATTCTGCGCAGCAGACGGACTCTGGTAGTAGGAGGTGTAATTTGCAGCACATTAGCTATTAGCCAGTGTCACTGCCTGAGTGGGTGGTGTGAGTCTCTTGTGCGTGTGCAGTGTCACACCGCGCATGTGTCGGAGCCAGGCGCTTCTCCCCTGTGCTGTAAGATGGATTTTTTTTTTTTGTGAACACTGTGCTGTATTTAAAACTGTGAATCTGCCAGTTTTCAACTGGGTTACTCTGTCACACGGATAATATGTAGAGTAAATGCCTTTCCCTCCCTTCCCCGAAATTCTGAATTGCAAAACGGAATTGTAGGGGTGTTTGACTTTCCTACCTTTTTCTGGTATGCAATCCCCCGAGGATGAAGTATGTCATTTCCAGATACCCAGCCTGTAAACTTAAGAGGAAGCAAAATTGTGCTAATGATTTAGGGGTTTTTTTTGGGTACCCTATGCATGCACTTGTGTTGTTCAGCAGAGGTTTTCCAAAAGAGTGTCAGCTTGATGTATCTTTTTTTGTGTGCACAATTTCACTTGGGTTGCTTTTAGTTCACTTTTTTCCCTGGAGGCACCTGTCTCCTGCCACATACCCATCAAGACTAATTGCACCATCTGGAAGACTTTTGTGTTGCTATTACTTGTGCAGGGTGTCTCTGGGGAGCTTAATTCAGAATGTGATTGTGACCCCTGAAGCCATGTCAAGTAGCTGCAGTAGTTTCTAGTGTCTAAGGGATGATCACCGGAGGCTTTATTTGTTTCAAGTCTAATGGGGTTTGCTTTAGTGTGGATATGTTACATGTCAGTAACACAACATGTTTTGAAAATGGAGGTAAACTTTGACTACTGGTTTGGTAATTCATAGAAAATCCTGTCTGAAATTACATCCAAACCATATGTAACATGGAAGCTGTATGATTAGGTGTAGAAATGACAGACATGTTGCTCCTTATTTTTATGTTCTGTTCTTTCCCCCACCCACAGCTGCACTTTCCATTAACAGTTTTCTGCTAAGAAACTGTTGCTAGTCATTGCTGGTAGTGTTGCAAACACCCTGAACAGCCCTGAACACTTGGTTTTGCCATTACTACAGACTGAGTATTTTCAACACAGGTAATTTTCTTCTTCTGTTCCTCACCTAGTCTGAATGAGGTAAAAGTGCTTCACTTCTAGTGTCAGTCTAGGCAGTGGTTTATTTAAAGGCCAGTGCTCCATGTTCCTGTGATGAACACTTTTTATCTGTACTTTTGTAACATCCTGTTACTTGACAAGCTGTAGAGCACTGGGCATGAAAAACCAAAGTGTTCTGATTGTTCAAAGTATCACTATAATTTGCTATTTTTTTTAAAGCATTATTCATTTTTCTTGATATCTCTGCCTTTGGTAAGACACTCTGATTTTACCACATACATATGTGGAAAAAAGCAATTTTTTTCCTAAAACCACTTTTCTTTAAAAATGATGGAGTTTTAAATAGTGTTGAGGAAATATATTTGAATTCAGTTGCATCATCTGTATAACTTCTGTGGTTGTGAGTAATGTGGTCAACTGAAGTTCAAGCCAGAGACGTACTTACACCACCACAAACAATTATGAATTCTGTATACGGATGCACACACACTATGTATTATTCATTATATGTATTTTCTGTTTTTTTCCTGGGTAGTTTAATGTTCATTGTGGCTCTGACTTTGGAAATGTATAGAGTTTTAAGTGTACAACTGTCTAGGCTGCATTCTGTTAACTGTATATTGGAGCATGGTAAGAAACAAATTATATATTTGTGTTTGGTGAGAATAGAGATATGCTGGTTACAAATTCACAGAATACTGAAGGCAAGCAGCCGTCCCCCTCCTCCTTAAAATCCCTCACTACATGTACCCAGTAAACAAAATAAAGCTGCATGTCACAAGACCACAGTGCGTGTGCCTTGGGCAGAGATGTGAGCAGTGTGAGCTTTCCTGGGTTTGAGTGGCTGGGAAGTACCGGGGGACTGAACTTAAAAAAAGGAATTTCTGCTTTGGGAAGTTATATAGAATCTCCCTTCCACTGCTTTTTATGTTGTTCTAGTCAGGGCTGCTGTGAGCATGGGGTATCCTGAGCTGCCAGGCTCACTGGGCACGCCTGATTTGTGCAGGGTGGGCCAGCCTGTCAGCCTGCAGGTGAAGCAAATAGGATGTGGGCAGATTATAAAGGCACAGAAGTCATGGCCTCATTTGGCTAGTTAGATCTCACCAGAGCTAAAAGTGTTGTGGGTTGTGGTAAAAAGCCATACTGGCCTCCTCTTATCTTAATTGATCATGGCATTTGTAGGGTGTGGCTGCACTGAGTGGGAGCTTGGGCATCTCTGGAGGGAGAGGTATTAGCCTGGAATTGGGCGTGTGGGTGTGAAGATCAATCCCAGAAGCTGACTAGTACCAGCTACCTGGGTGGTCCTGCTCATTCTCCTCTGAGCGTAGTTCGGACCATTTCCTCATCACTGTAAAACAGGATGTAAAGACTCAAACAGTCAAGATTTTATTTGCAGTAGAACAGGAACTTTTACACAGAAAGGTGCTATTTAAATTATTCTTCTTCATGTTTATGTGTCTGTGTTAATGGAGTAGTGTACAGAAGATACTCTGGCATTGTGAAGTGTACATGTAATGACAAAATGAAACTTTAGATTGCATCCACTGTTTTCTTTATTCAAACACACTTGCAAGATCAACATCTTAATTTTTTTCATTCAGCTGATTTAAAGACATTCCATTTTGATTTCCTTCAGTTATTAGGACTAAAATTATACTCTGGGATAAAATGAGTTAAAGTGCTTAGTAATTTGTGATGTAGTTCTTCATACGATTTATTTAATAAATATTTAGATTATATCAGAGATATAGGCTCTTATTCATTGGAAATTAGTTTACAAATTTAATAGTGTCTGGAATGTATTATCCTTTTGTCTAGCTGTATTGATGAATATGGGAAGTAGAAAGCAAGTTTGACAAGGACAGGAAGAACACAATTGGAGACATTGCAGTCAAAAAGGAAAGCTAAGCTCACTTTAAAACAAATTAACTTCTGAGGTGGTATACTAAATGGTCATTTGGAGTTGCTCTCAACAAATATGATTTTGAGGGCAGTTTCCTTCTGACCCCAAATTTAAAGTTGTAGCATTTGAAACAGTTTTTTTTGTTTAAACCAGCTCATCTCTACTTCATTTATCTAACTTTTATTGTACATCTTTCATCAGTTTCTGCATTTTCATTATTTTCCTACAGTAGTTAGACCTGTTTTATGTACTCTGCCTTCTGTTCACAACCACCAAACAGTTTTCTTTCAGCATGTTATAGATTTTTGTTGCACCTTTCCTCCTTTGCCTTTCTTCTCATGAAGTAGGAGGCTTCTTTTGGCTTTTTTATTTGCACTTCAGACAAGAAACTGAAAGCTCTTATTTTCCTGTTACAGTAGATTACATTCAATTATTCTGAAATACTCCTGTCATGACATGACGTGAAAAGCAAGAGACATGCTGCTCCTTGAAAATAATCAAGATTTAATTCAATCCTGAATACTTGTTTTTCTCTGCAATAGTAGGATTTCATTGTAAGTGTCAGGTAAAGGATGACAAAAGATCATGATTCATAATTGCAACTTATTTCCCTGCAAACACGAATATTAAAGACTTGATGAATGGATGGCAGCCTGAGGTCTAAGTCTTTTTTTCCACTTTGGTACAACAAGTGAACATGGATTGTGAAAATATGCTTTTTTTTTTTTTCTTCTTCCTTTTTTAGGGGTTTTGTGTACGATAGCCGAAACAATTTACAGATGCGAGGCTTGGTCGTACTGCTTATTTCCAAAGCTGCTGGACCCAGCACAGCTGAGCTCTCTTTCCAGCATGACATGGTCAGTGGAATTTATTCCAGGTATGTAGTATGATATGCTAAGGTATATTTGATGGGCAATTTCTTGGTGGTATCAAAGCATCCTAAGTGGCCTGTCCACCTGTCAATGGAAATCAGTGCTTACCTAATCACAACACTTTGTTGCTCAGGTTTATTATTAGCTTTCCACAGTGAAAAGCATTTCCTACTCTTTGTATAACTTACTATATCTTAATTGAGGTTTTTGGGCACAACCAAATTGAAAGCATTTGGGTCAAGGTAGTTGAAAGTTTATGTTAAGAGGTACTCAGAATAAAAAAAACCCCAATGCTAGAAAATATTTTTAAATAGATTATTTTCATTTTGATTTGCTTCAATGTCATTTGGGTACACCTGTTTGCTAGAAATTTCAGAGTGAGATGCCAGCTTTGTGGGACACCAGTTGGTCTCACTGAGCACATCAGTTTTTGTATAGCCTGTTTGAACGGTATTTTCCCGTGCAGCAACAGTGTAGAATAAAGTTTTTACCTCCCACATGTCACAGCAGATTTACTGAGCCTACCATTATGGTTCCTTAG
Source organism: Edolisoma coerulescens (assembly GCA_013397115.1). Taxonomy (NCBI): domain Eukaryota; kingdom Metazoa; phylum Chordata; class Aves; order Passeriformes; family Campephagidae; genus Edolisoma; species Edolisoma coerulescens. Next base: position 65,325 of record VWZW01006556.1, read on the forward strand.
GCTCTCACTGAGATGTTTCATCTGTATTGAGTTCCTAAATATTTTTTAAGCTTTTAAACTAAATTTCTTAATACTAGTAACAACAGTGATCAAAATCAGTGGTTGCTCTCCTTTGTATATTTGACAGTGAACTATTCAGTTGAAGTAAGCAATGAGATCTGGTTGAAAAATTGTAAAACTTGAGTTTTTTTAAATCCTTTTGAAAAATTGTGTGTTGCTTGGTTGAGGAAACAAGACTTGTTTTTTTTATTAATTGTGTTTCTGTCCTCTAAATATACAATATACTAAATGAAGATGCTCAGTGACATGTTTGCATCCTGATTTATTTCAAAATGCAGAGGTAGTGTCATGGAATTGAAAAGACCAAACAAATAAAAATTTAACATATATGTAGTATCTTAAAATAGCAGAAAAGGAAAATATATATGACTTGATACAGGCAGAAATAACAAAAAGTAAGAAAAAGGACAAGGCTATAAAGCGGGCTTGTTATAGAGGGCTGTGTTGTCCTTTTAGCTGTTTAATTCCATTCTTATTTTGTTTCATCCGTAATGGCCCCTTAGGGTTCTAAAATTTTTATATTTATATGCAAATGATGCTGTATGAAAGCATAATTCTAGTTAGTTAATTATGGCACAGGAGGTATTTTAGTTTATTTTGTAAATGATTTAAAAAGTTTACCTTAAGTATGCCTCATAAAAGGAGAGAAAAAGCATTATTTTTTTGATAACTAAGTTCTTGAGTATGATGATTCTGACCATGGAGGTAAAGTTCGAGCATTTAAAGCTGCCGTTGGGAAGGTGACTAGTGGAAGTATTCATTAAGGAGCAAATAAGACCTTGAATTAATAATGAGCCATTTGGTGTAAATGCACATCATTGGAGCGATGCCAGTTCAACCAGCTGAAAATCTAGCCTAATAATCTAAGTTTGAGCAAGTCAATAGCCATTATAATATCTAGTTCAGAGTTACAAAGGTACTCCAAAAACGAAGCAGTTTTGAATACGCCCACACAGGTTCACTTAAGGTTCATTACTGTCTGCAAAAGTGATGATTGTGGAGTTGTTAATTTAAATGGATTTTCAATGACACTTTAAGTCCTGCAGCGTGGTGTAAATACAAACAAACATGCCACTGCATTGTTTCATTTTGTGTCATAATGGTCAGTTCTTGCCCTCTACTGAAGTTGCTGTGGGCTTTGGCTTTGGACTTTTCTTTATTTAAGGTACTTGTCCAACTAAACTTTGAAATGTGAGTCAAATTTCTGATTTCCATTTCTCCATTGTATATAGCTAAGAGAATAGGCAACTTGTAAAGCTGTAGTCTTAAAGGGCTTTTGTGATATTTTTAACATGTATTACAAGTAGAGTTTTACAAACTGCCTTCTGAAGAAGAACAAAAGGGTGTTGTTTTCCATTAGTGCATTTTTGTCTGCTATCTTGGTTGCAATGTAATTATGTATGGTTTGTGTATATTGGACATAGGTATCAAAGGGAAAATATATCCCTCAGTGATATGAAGTGAAGAAATATGCTTAATCCTTTATTGCTTATATGTCTCCAACTTTGGAAAGTATTTTTTGGAAATAGATTCTCACAGATTTTCAGCTCAGCTGTAATCTATACAGCTCTTTTTGTTGCCATGCCATATAATTACTTCATCTTTATATATGATATTTTGCTGGAAATATTATTTCTGGCACTGTAATGAGCATCTTCACTGCCTCATACTTACGTGCTGTGAACATTATATTGTGGACTATTAGCTGGGATATGGCTCACTTGATTTTAGGATACTTAGTAGTGATTAATTAATTGCATTTCTGAAATCTGAGCATGAGCTAAGTTGTTCCAGTACTTGTCAGCGATTGCACCAGCCCAGTCTTTCTTTTCCCAGTGTTTGTGTTGGAACCATTTCTTGTGCTGTATTTAAATATTCAGTCCTGCAGTAGATAGCCGGGTTACATCAGTCTGCTGTAACTGGTACTACACTAAATGTACCATATGTGACCAGGAAGATGTAACAGTGTGATAACCATTTAACTTAAAAAAACACCAAAAAAATGGTGGAATTTTTCATCCTGGAATTTGGCACGTTCTATGTAATCTCTTCTCACTATTTCATATTCTTAAATCACAATAAAGCAATACAAAAATTAAAATTAAGACAGAAAGATACTGAGAGCTGAATTTGGAATAGAAAAAAAAATTATCCTATTCTCTTGTTCTCTAGATATGTCAGTTCAACAGACAATTGACCTAAATGTATAAAAATAGATTATCTAGCTTCCTAGCTGGCATCTGTTTTTCACTGGTACACAATAGAACAAAACCAATGCCTGCTACCAGAGAGCAATCTTTTCCAGAATAATGAGGATTACAATTTAGGTAGTTACAGGAGCAGAGCTAGTGTAGTTAAATGGTGCTGCCTCTGGCCAGCATTGCCTTCAGCTTTAGCACTTCATAATTTGCAAGAGTCGTGATCTGCCTGCGTTAATCTGGGGCCGTGGGGGTCATTGTATGCAAGGGTATCGTAGTAACTGCTGGTTGCCTTATGAGCCGTGCTGAAGATAAGGGAGGAAGTGTTAGAAAAGCCTGCCTGGCATGTTTTACTCTGTACAGCCACCTCCCAATCGTGTTGGCAGCAAGCTGACTTTATTCCTATTGGCGGGGAAAAGAACCTGGCTTTGCTTCCAGCTCAGCACCAGTGATCCCAAAAGAGGATGAAGAGAAGTAGCAGCATGATAAACAGCTCTATTTCAGCAGCTGGACAGATTTCATAAAGTTGAAACTTTCTGCTGGTCTCTTAGCATTAAAGAAAATATTTCCTTGGCTACAGAAGCATTGCAAATGTAAGAATCAGTTGTAGTGCTCACTGCAGAGTATGCAAACAGTGTCATGTAAGAGTTGATGTCATTGCCTGTACTCAAGCAAAGCGTGCATCCCATATTCCCTTGAAACTCCTTACTCCGGTGCTGAAGAGAAAGTAGAACTCACGTTTGGGTTTAGGCAGAATCGAATTAACGATAATTTATCATACTAGTAGCGTCAGAGAGTACCTTAGATTTGACACAGGAGGCTAGAGCTTCATAAGGGCTTTGAGATCCTGTTCCTAACTGGTGATTATACTAGAGTCTGACACTGCATTGCCTTCTCTCAGAGCAAAACTCACTTGGATGGTGAAGTATGCAGTTTGCTGTTACTTTACTTTGCTGCTGGAAGTTTTGTAATTGAAACTCCAGGATCATGTGGTTTCTGGGCACTGACAGCTTTATGCTTCATCGTGGAGCTACATTCTCACAGTTGGAGATACCAAGACTGGCTTAGGTCCTCTCTCCAAGTACCCAAGGGGTATCTTACTCTGTTCAGGTCTGGCACAGCCAGACGCTACTGCCTGGGACTGAGGAATCTCCTCAGCTTTATATTGAGTAATGAATGCCTGACATAGCCTCTGTATTGCAGCTTAAAATGCAAGTGACACTAAAGAACAAACTTGGGCCATCTCTTCAGCCCTCAGTATCCTTGGCTCTAATACAGCAAGTTATTTTCTTCTTCTATGTTTTGCCTTTTTTTCTTTTTTTTTCCCCTTTAGTGCCATTTAAAAAATACCCTCTGGTATTGACATCCATTGAGTCAGCTCTGCAGATTTCCTTGGATGCTTGTCAGAGGTTTAAAACAAACCTTTTTTCAGTCAAATCTGCCTGTCCATTCACACTGGTGGATCCTGTGGTCATTGACAAGCAAAGACCTTTTTAATCAATATGTAGATTGGAATATAGAAGGTACTATTTCAGTTCTGTACTAAAACCTGGTAAATCCAGCAGATTGTTGGATTTGGACTGTTGATACTGGGCTCTGTCCTTGCACCTTCTTCCTCAGGATAATGCAGCTGACCTTTACAGCTCTAGGAATTAATTTCTTTGCAAGATGAACATGCTTTACTCTACAAGAAGGTACTCACTGGGAAAACTTGTCTCTGAATCAGAATCCTTCCTGCTGCTTGGAAGAGTGGTGGCAATACTGTAGTGACAGGAATTAAGAACACAGACTCCTTGTCCTTAGTGTTTTAATAAAGATTTTGGAACCGGCATTGATGCTGCTTCCAATAAAAGCCCATTTTTAAGTTAATTTGGCAGCAGATACCAACTCCTTATTATGGTGATGGGTCTTTTGCTTGTCATGTTCCAATAGTAAGTTGTCCTGAGTACCCTTTTTTGGAGGCATGCACACACACACACACAGTGGTCACAGAGTCTGATTTCACATGCTCTTTGTCATTGTGGCTATATCAAAGTCATCTTGTTCTAACCTACTCTAGGGAACACTTAAAACTTAAATTCAGATCTTAACCGGAGGATTCATTCACCCTTAAGTTGATTTTTCTCTGAATGTTTCTTTGGTTGCAAAGAAGTCAGAAGGGATAGGTATCTTTCTAAGGACTGTAAGGACAGAGGACATACTGCTGTGTCCCTCTGCTGTTCTATCTAGCTTTCTCCCAGCTTCTTGCTAGATATGAAAACAAAGCTTTGCCTTAATTTCCTTTCCCTGTATTCCAAAGAGCTGTATGCCATCTTCATAGAAAGTTTGACCTTCCATTAACCTCCTTTAGGGTTAACCAGATGCTGCTGATAATACATCTAGATTCACAGCATAATTCAAGTTGGAAGGGATATCAGGAGGTCTGTAGACCCACCTCCTCCTGAAGCAGAGTCAGCAATGAGGTCAGACTCATCTAGCTTTCTTCATGAAGGTCAGGTCTTTCAAGAACAGAGTGTTCTTCACAAGGTGATAATCAAGATGTGTTTTAAACAGATGAGTGAGCATTCTACCGCCAGCCTGTAGCCTCATGCTCTGTGTCTAATGCTGTCATTGGTGTGCATTCATGAGTATGGAGCTCACAAGAGGCCACGCTGATGCTGGCATAATTTAGCCTGTTAGGTGTCTTTATGGCCATTTGAAAATGGAAGTATCCAAAGAACTTTCCATCCCAAGATGTTCGGAATTAGAAATGGCAACTGTGTCAAGGTGTACTTTGAGAACACAAGTGTGAAGGTCTTGTCTGTCTTAGGGATATGCCACTGTGTGTTAGGGACAAATTGCTGTTTATTAATGGGGACACTAGGAATCTCTTCTGTTTCTCTCAGGTGACAGCTCACCATCTGCAGCTCTATCTGTTCTTCTCCAAAACCCCTGCCCTGGCAGCCATAACAGAGGTGATGCTGTGCTTGTTAGAGCGGTCTTTAATCGCTGTATGCATGAGGAGCACTCGGGCTGCCTCCAGGGAATCGAAGCTTATGTGAATGATGATCCTTGGACAACTTCAGTCTGCAAAGATAAATACGGACTAGTGTAGTCAAAAGCTTAGAGGTGATATGCTGATTATAGTATGCTTTTGAGACTTGCAGTCTTCAAAAATAGGTACAAATGAACATTGGTTGGTTGACTTTACTTATGCCTGTGGCCTGGACTGCTGTTGGACTGGGATTTTATGGGTGAGAAGGATCTGAAATGGCAATACTCTGCTTTATGTATTTAGCGTAACAGCATCTGAAGTGTGAGCGCACCTTTTCTGGAAATTGAGAAAATGTAAAAGGTGTTCCACTTCAAGTGAAAAACAGAATAAATACTGCACGAGGATAAGCACCTTTGGCTCTACATTCCCTGAGAGCTCCAGTTATTGGCAAGTAGCTTCTGTCCTGTTCTTGTAAATGCTGCCAAACAGCTGAGAGATGCTAATGCTCAGATGACTGTCAGATCTCCAGTTGTAGTAGATGGCTACAATAGCAAAGGGCTGCCTTCTGCTTTAGGAACAGGTCAGTGCTCTCTGGCAAAACAGGTCTTTTACTGTGTGAGCTGGATCTTCACTTGCTCAGCTCACCAGTGAAAGTTTTGCCAGCAGATTCTTTCTACTGTTTAAAGATGTTTGTAATTTTAAATAGTTGTTTAAATGCTTTCCAACGAGAATGTGTCTCCACCATTAATCTATATGTGATTTAAGAAATCAGATAGTCTCCCTTTAAAAGAAGGAAAGGAAAAAGCAAATCCATTACAAAGCCTCTTGGCTAATTAGCCATGGCAAACATGAGTAAATTTTGGTGAAGGTGGTGAGGTTTATTGTATTGCTAGAGTGTAAATGACACTTAAAGGTTGCTTTGACCTGTTTGCTATTCAATTTTACAAAAGCCTTCTTTTTACCTTGCATGGTGTAGGTATATCTGTGTACAAATTCTCTTTGAGAGTTTGTAAAAGGCAAAACACAAATGAAATAAAACCAAAGAAAGACCATACAAATTATGATTTCGGTACCTGCAAAAATACAAAGAGCACAAGTGTGTGACTCTTCGCCTCATTTCAGATCTTGCCCTTCTTTCAGTTTCTGTACTCTGAACTGCAGTATGTGTTAACTTCAGAGATTGGATTTGACTGTTTCTTACCTTCATATTTTCAAGTGAAAAAATGATTCCTAACTCTACAGTGGACTCCTATCATGTGAAGAGTACTTTCATATTTGTAAGAAGGTGTGATTTTTTTTTTCCATTGCTACTTTTCTGAGTTTACTAGTAATGGAAACCAAATTAAATTTTCCTTGACCTGGTGCAATGCAGAGGGAGTGGCGGTGAACCAAAGTTTGGGAGACCTCATGTTCCATTGTACCTATCCCAATCAATGACTGCTGAATCATGGTAGAACATATTTAAACAAAATAAAAAGCAATAAATGAGAAAAATTTAGTAAGACCAATAGTGTATGTAGGAACTCAAACCTCGAAGAAGGCAGAGCAGTTATCTTTCGTGTGATGTAAGTATTCAACCTGGGAGTTTTAGTGCAGAATAGCTGTTGCACTTTAAATTCACAGTGGCTTACTGCACACAAGCCCTGGGTCTCAGCTGCAGATATTGCAGAGATTAATCTTATTAATGGAACTGCTAATTGGTGTTTGACTTCTAATTATAGTAACAATAGGCCATAACAATCAATCCTCACCTTTACTGGGGCACATTAGGACTCTTTATCATAAAAATGATTTCCTTTGGGACTTACTGTTCTTATTCCTATCTTCTGGAAGGCTGGCTTTCAGCAAAGGTACAGTATCCCATCTAGCAAGTACTTTGGAAGCTTAGCTAATTAACTGGTAGAGAAAATGCATGGTCCTAAAATATTCAATATCTAAATACATTATGAAGTACAATGCTCTTGACAAAATTGTTTGAAAGATAGTGGGAGAAGTATGTCAAAATATGAGCAGTGATGTCTTTTATAATCTTTAAGAAATATATAATTTTGTCTCCCAATCCTTGGTAGCTTTTCCATAGCTTTTAGTGAGAGGAAATCCAAGCAGTTATTCTAAATTATTCTATTTAGTTTTTTCTCTCTGGGATAAATCCTGTGAGATTCATCATCTCATTTACAAGATGAGTCTCAGGAGATGAAAAGCACATACAACTTGATTACATATTCCTACTGATCATCTTCCATCCACAACAATAAAAATCAACTCCAAATACAAATCTAACAATATTACTAATTCATTACAACCAGTACTTTTCTTCATTAACTTTTATTGTTTTCAGCATACTTAGCATGTGCAAATACAGCAATTATATGTTGAATAACAAAAGGTCTTCTCCTTATGTTGTAGAATAAATAAAAAGGTACTGCATTAGAGCTGATCAAAGACTGTTCAGAGATATGGGCTCAAATCTTGTTCAAAATAAATCTGTATAGCACTAGATAGCTGAGCAAGGTAAACTCAGCATGTACATCATAGAGTGTTTTTGGTTTCCATTTCAAAAAGGAAGCAATTTTCAGTGTTAGAGAAAGCATGGCAGGGATGGCTTACCTTGGAGAAACTGTAGTGTCGCCTCTGTCTGTCTGTCCAGCCCTCCCTTTTCTTGGAGCTTCTTCCTCCCATTGCTTGTGAAGTGAGAACTGGACTGCCACGATGTGCAGCATAGCATACAAAGCCAGAGCAGCACTGGTGAAATTCTGCAGTGGGTCAGAAGCAGCTGTGGGAGCAACAAAGCCCTGCTTTCACCCCAGTGGGAGCTTTTCAGAGAAAGGCCAGGTGACCTGTTGGTAACAAGACCTGGCACAGCCTTCCTGGGGCATGGCATTGCCACACACCAGAGCATTTCACCAGAGCTGTGTTTGCTGTAAAATCTTTCCCTTGCAACAGTTTTCTACTTGAGAACTTTCACATTTCCTTTATAAAAAATATAATAGCATTTGTGAAGAGAAATTGCCAGCCGTCGCCCAAGTACAATCCAGTGCTGTGATGAAAGCACACAGCAGCTTTGGGGACTGCTTATCCGTTGGAACTATCAGTATGACCAATTGCTTCACTCCCAAGTCCTGTATCGATATAATTTCTTTGTCCTACAGTCCCAAAATATTTCCCATGCTTTTCTACCTGCTAAAGTACCACTCTTTCTGTCCTATTAATGTCTCCCTTGACAAATTTTACAATGCAGTTGCAATACAAATTTCTGCAATTCTTGGAAAATTGTAGCAATATGAAATTAATTATTACAAGGCATACTGCACCAATTAATTTATTTTCTTAGTATGATTCAGTCAGTGCTCTGATATAATGTAACTGAAGATATTACAACATTTTTCATCTGCTGGGGTGGAATTGAGAAGGTCTTCATTTTACTCCACAAGTATATGTACATGAAGATATGAAACTGTAAAAAGATTATGCAGTGTTCTTTCTCTTCCACCTGAAATAATGGCATGTTCTGGACCCTAACCACATTAAATGAATGAATGAATATTTCTTGTGGCTTCATTGGTATCTGGCCTTTAACGTTCAGTAGATTTTCAGGTGGAATTTGACAGCTCTGAGATGCTTTTAGAGCAAACAATAATAAAAAAAGAAAGGCAGCAATAATATGCTGGTGGTGTAGACAGGGCATTGCGTTCCTGGACAGGGAAACTCAGTTATTTGTAATATATTCCAGTATAAGGGTGGATGTGTGAGTACGTAGATGAGAGTGATTGATGATTTGAGAAGAGGAATAAGGAGCTGGAGAACTAGGGATAAAGATTTCAAGAATACGAGTGCAATATGGTATTCTCTCTGTGTTGTCTTTGAGAAGGTGCTTATGCAGTCAAAAGAGAAATCAGAAAGGTGATGGGTTTTTCATATGGTTTGTGGCAATTGAAAACTTCTTATCAGCAGTGCCAGCATGATTACAGAGCATGTTTGTTACATGTAAGATTTAGTGAGCTTGATTGCCTGGTTCTTAAAGTCCATTTAAGTATTTGGAGTTGTAGTTTTTAATTTTTCCAAAGATTTGGCCAAATTTTTGGCCACATACATTTTTGTGGAAAGAAGCGATACAGCCAAATAAATTATGCATCTGTTATTGCCAGAAAGGGAAGAAACAAGCAAGTTTTATTTTATACTGTATAGTATTTCTGATTTCTTTCTCATAAGTATGTTTCACCTAGACCCTGTTGTGTGGAAAGCTTGCTTCAGTCTCTTATAGCTGAAATTTCATTCTGGCTTTTGATATCCATGGAACAAAACCAGTAAAAAAGTTCAGCTACGTTCATATGCTATTCCAGCAGGCAAATTAAATTTCAGCAAAGCTCCAGTATTAGTTGCAGTCAGGAAAGGATCCTGTTTTGTGGACTCTGGTAGGAATTCTGCAGAAATAAAGTTTGCTCTTGAAGATGGCTTATTAGCATATAGCTGTCTCTCCATCATCACTCGCTTGGGGTTAATGTTGCTTGAATTGGTTGATGTCATTTTTTCCCTTATTAAAGTGTGTAGATTGAATCATTCTGGGATGAAAGAACCAAAAAATGAAAGCGTGAAATTTTCAGATACCTTAAAAAGCTGCTTTTAATAAGGTAAAAATAGATGGAAATTGTGCCAATGGTATAATAGTAAGTAATTTTTTTAATCAAAGGACACATTTTTCTCAATATCACACCGTACCCCATTTGCATAAAGTATATACGAATAATAATGACAAAACTTTGCAGACCTCAACAGCACCAAATGCTTGTTACTATGCTGATATGGTCCCAGAAGCAGCAGTCATTGCCTTGCTCCAAGAGGTTTATTATCCTTTCCCTGCTGGCAATTCTGTCAACACACCTGGTGTAAGGGGCAAGGTCTCTGAGAAGTCTGCTGTCTCCCTTTAGCTATTAGTCTCTTTCCTTGTACATGGCAGGCAATACCCATCTGCTGCATACTTCTGCTTTGTGAAAAGCAAAAGTATTCCTATAAAAAAACATTTTAATATATGATATTGATGTCCCTATCTAATTCTGAACATTGAAAGTTCAGGAGGGGAGAGGAGAGCACCTGTGATAACCATACTTTTAATTGCTGCCTAACAGAAATGTAGTTACAGCTGTTCAGAATATGACAGGTTTGCTTCATAGTATGAGCTATCTGTGGTTGTGCAAGCAGTATGTGTTTAGATTTTTTTATCCCCTCTGTATCTTGGATATTTATGGGTATTTCAGAATACACAGTAATTCTTATATAAGCATGATAAAAAAAAATATATATAGTTATAAAATAAACCCCAACCCTGTCTGGTACACTGTATTCTGGTGATTCACATTTTATTTTTTAATGTCTTTTTTCCTGTGCAGTTAGACATATGAAAAATCTATTCTCTTAACAGGACTGCTCATTTATCAAGTGTTCATTCTTCACAGCATAAAAAAGGTTACCTTCTTTGCTCTCACATAAAAAGGTTCCATGTATTTCAGGTGTCATTAGTACTAGAGATTTAATGTCAAGGTTAGTGCACCTTGTCTTTCAGCTACATTGAATACAATTACAGACAAACTCTTCAGAGAGATTTCAGAGAAAAACTGCAAGTGATAAGTCAAGCTGGTGGTCTCAGAATAGCTGTCAGTGCACAGGAATAGGAATTTCTGTTAATAGTGGTTCAAACTGTCTCCCACAGTCATTGCAAATAAAATTATAGCCATGCTTCAGTCTTGCAGGGCTGAGAAACAATGAATAAAAAAGGTAAAATTCATAAAATTAATTGTTAGTAGCCTGTTTCTTGCATTTACCTGCGAGACCTTTTATTTCCCTTCGTATCTTTGTAGTTGGTTTTAGTGCAAGTATTTAAATATTTTGGCTAAATAAACCACAGAATAGTCAAAACCATTTTTAAACCATGATGTGAAATTTCTTATGGAATAGATATCTGCATGAGATGTAATTGGAGGATACATTTTGTTGAGGGGCTGTAGAGCAAATATGGGTAATCCTGGATGGATGGGCACCCTGGATGGATGGGCACCCTGGATGGTGCTCACAAGCAGTCTGGCTGACACATGCTGCCATTATATGGGTAGGAATGGTGGTCATTTCCATAACAAAATTTGTGATTTTCTCTATCATCGTCTTCCTTTTGATTCCTGCTGCGGTGATAGCAAGGTCATCCAGTCTACAAATGAATCCTTTGGTTCATACCTCATCTTTTGAGGGTTTTGGTCAACATACCTTATTCAGTTCTGAGTCTTACTGTCTGTCCTTGCATCATGTATCCTACCATCACATTTTCTCAAAGCCATGCTACAGCAGCTGTTGCCAAAGCTTTTGATCACCTCCTGTCTTGCCATTTTTTGACTCTTGTTTACAATACCTAAAACTTGCTCACTTCAGTAAGCCAAAAAGGCGGCCTTCACGCTTACTCCATTGTAAACTCTTCTTTTGGCTTGCTCTTCTTTCACCCCATCAGTTTAAAATGTCTTATTTTTACCTCTGACTATTAGAAATATAATCCATTTGTTTTAAGGAAACAGTGCTTGTTTTGTTGTTTCTAAACTGGTTGCAGTTGTGCAGAGCTGGACTTTCTTGTGAGCAGTTTTTTTGGAGTTGGCTACTGGTGTTCATTTTTGAATTAACATGACAGAATTTAAACTTAGTCTGAATTGTCTGGAAACTTAGCATGGAAATAACTCTATAAAACTTCTGTATGATGTTTGCTATGTTCTGTTTAGACCTTTAAATTAGCCTGATGCCCTTTGGGTTGTATAATGAATCAGGGTCTGCATTTGTTTCCCATTGCAAAAGTTTAATATTTGCTTCATATTTGCTGGTGTCTGCCTGCAAAAGTGCCACCTTGTTAGGGTAAGTGGTTTTGTCAGTAATAAAATGAATTGTACAAAGAGCAGGTAGTAGGATGACCTTTTTGCAAAATATTGTCGTTAATGAACACAGTACAGTGTTATTACTAAATACAGTAAACAGATTTTTTTTACCAGAGTACCTGTTCAGTTGTCATAAGACTGGCATTGCCTGGAATTAATGGAATTCTTTTGTAATTTTGTGAGCATTTTTTCTAAGACCCTATTAAATAAAACTTGTTTTTTGTCTTTCAAACAATTTCAAAACAGAGATAAAATTTGGTGGTCAGTTTAACTAGGAAATTTTGTGAGTGGGTTGTCACACTGGAGATGTGCTGTTAACGTTGGTCCGTGTTCTTTAGCCACTGACTAAGCATTCACTGAGGATACAAGAAGTCCAGGTTGGGCTTTCTCGAGTATTTGAAAGGATGCACAAGTACTCCTCTGTCTGAATTTTCAGCAAATTTCTCTAAGTACAGGGATATGGGACATCTAGGTCAGGAATGCCTGAGTTTGTAATGTTGTTTCCCTCTTAGTAACTTACTTAGCGGAGCAGGATCTGGAGTCCAGGTGTCCCACCTTTCTCTCCTGGATACTGACCTTTTTCACTCTTTTGCCATCTGGCTAAATGAATAATTCAAGGTTTTGTGTAATGGCAGAGTAACTTGGCAGGAGTGGCCGAGGAAGGAGGTGTGAGGATGCCCTGGCCATGAGAGTTGGGTGGCTGCCTGATGGGAGACCCAGATTTCTGGGTGATGCACCGCATGCTTCAAAAGAGGAGCTTGGACCAAAAAGACAATTCTCTGCAGTCATGTACCTAAGTTCAGTCCAGTACTTAAGTTCTTCCTGTCTTTCACAGTTTTATGACTTCCAAATGCTGGCTGTCACTTGGAGTTTGGGGAACATTGGCATGTTTTTTTGAGCGATAAACGTATCTTTGCTTGTGCTGACAAATTTTCATTTTTGCCTTGTTACATCTTTTCACCCCCATACTGTCTATAAACACAAAAAGGCAGGAAAATAAATGTCTCCAACAGTAATTTTCTAACTGGAAGTCAACATATGCAGCTGAGTAGAAAGGTATTTTAAATCATCTTATAGGTGTTTTCTCAGAGATGACACTCTAGTTATTTGAGACAACTGTTTTTTCCACCTGCTGTGAAGGATGAGTTGCCTTTTGGACACTTAAATATTTCCATGCTGTTAAAGCAGCAGATTGAAAAGCAGATGAGAAAGTTGAAAGCCAAGGCTGAAAGTTCAGTTTCAACTTTTAGTTTTCTGACTTTTGTCACTTTGTGTCACAACCTAACTGTTGTTTTCACTTGGAGTTATTAATTAAGTAGTACTGAGTTTACCCATTTAAAATCGGTTATCTTCACAGCAAATGACAGTGAATTTCATTCCTTTTAGTATCCTGTGTTAGATAATAGCTGAGAGAATAATAGATTCCAGGGACCTTTGATCTACCATTACTGTAAAATAAAAATAAAACTTAATTTTTTTTTTCCCCACTGACCGTAATGATTTTAACCTTGTGTACTAATTTGAATGGGCTTGTGGGGGCAGAGTCTTAAATGAGATACAAATGAAGGAAGAATTGCTAATGCTGCCACTGTATATCTAATGAGCACTGTGTAATAAACCATAACCTCTTCAACATTTCTGTGGAAAATGGTGTGATTATTTTGGATGGCTGGCCCTCTGTGTACGGCTCATTACCATCTGGCATAATGTGTATTGATATAGCCTGTAATTGTCAACTCTTATTTGACATGCTGCCTTTAATAAATGTGACTTGCATGGCTAGAACCTCCTAATGGTTATATGGAAAACTGTAATTAAATAAAATATGTATACTTACGTAAAATACACACCCTTATATCCATAAAATAATTTTGTAGAAGGTCTCTGCTTTTCTTTATCTCCTGTTCTTAGTGGGAATACTTGTATGTATTCCCAAGTTAGTACTGCATTACCGGTGTGGATACCTAAATATGTGAAGGCGAGCATGAATCTTGAATGTAGCTTGTTTCCTCTTGCAGAACTTGCTTCAAATACATTTTGAAATATTTATTTTCTGTGCACTGTAAGACAGAATTAATATACCTGCCATAATAGAACAGATTCCCTGCCTGATGGTGGCTGTGTGTGCTCCTGTGCTGGGAATGGGAGGTAACTCTAATGGGCCGAATGGCTCTGGTTTTGATGTTTCTCCTGATGAAGATGGCTGAAATAAATGTATTTGTAAATCTCAGTGCTGAAAGTATTTATACCTCCTTAAAAGTAAGTGGGCTTCTGACCAATCAAAGTTTTCAGATACAGGGACCAACATATGCTGCCAAATCTAGTCATCTTTTGTTTATTATCTGAAAAGTTTCCTTTCCTTGCCTTTACTGTTCATTAATACATGAATAATTAAGAGATATCATTCTGGTAGTCAGATAGAATTTCCCCAACTTTAATCAGTTTTAATATTTGTGCAATGGGTGTTCATCAGGTGTTACCTTCAATTGCACTATAGATGGAGAGTCCATTGTTGCTCTTTGTAAGAGATTTTGGAAAGTGCCTTCCTTTTATTCCTTTTGGATTTCCTTAGGTTCAGGCTACTGGATCTTATTTTGTGTTTGCTTGATAATCAGCATATTCTCTTGAATTTGTTTTCTGTAGTATACATACTTAACCTTTTTTTAAAATGTCTGTGACCAAATCTACTGATCCAGTATCAGCCTTCTCCATGCATAAAATTCCTTTTGTTCCTCACTTCATCTGTTTGCTTTGCTTTGATTGTTAGTATAACTCTTTTCAACATTTTTGTCCTTTCTCAAATTCTTCTTGACTGAAGTTTTCAAGTAATAGTTTTTACTGGTATCAGAAACTCAGGGTTGACAGAAACACTGCTTTTGCTAATATTCTTCCATTAAATCATCTGTGGATCCTACTGGTCTATTTGACCACAGTTGCATTCTGTATCTTAGCTGATTATCTGGGATGACCTGTTCCTTTACCCTCCTTCCACCCTTTTCCAAACTTTGGCTGCTTGTTTCTTGAAAGAATCTCTAGTCCTGTATGTACTTGGTGTGCGTTGAGATCTTTTGATTGATCTTTTTTTTGCATTGCGTATTTTAACTTGAGTAAAGCATATTGAACCAGCTCACTTGACCCTGTATTGAGGATGATTCACTCTCTTTGCTGTTTATTAGCTTTGTTATTCCTTTTCTGTTGCCTTCTCTCCTGAGTGTAAGTTCTCTGGACCTGGTAACTGTAAAATCTTGCCCACTGCTGCTGTTCATGAGCATTATTCACTTCTGGGCTAAGAAATATAAACACCTGCTTGCGTAAATGTGTTGCTTAAAATATAACAGGCTTTCTAAAGTGCCTTGCCTTTATGTGGTTTGGTTTCTGCCTAACCTTATGTAATGGACCAATGCAGTTCTTAAAGTTGTTCTTAAGCTTGAGGTTTTTTTAGTATACACTTTTTAAAATTGCCTTTGCTCAGCTCCCTGTCCATCTCTGTATTTTCTCATCCAGTCCTTTATCAATTTTCTTCGTTGCCTAGTTTCTCTGGTTTGTATTTGTTCCTATCAGTTTCTCAGTTTGTTTAAGCTAGATAGGGAAGGACTTATAGCTGATTCTGCTTTGTCTGAATCACCATTTTTTGGCTTTTTGTTTTACTTTTAATCAGATTAGTCTTTTTAATTGGAGATTTGTGACTTTTTGATCATATAGCGAAATATTCATAAGGAGTTCCCAAAAAGTATTCATATTTTTCTTTTGAATTTATCTAACTGATTCCACTTGTTTTATCATTGAAAATATTGCTCATGTATAATGTATGCCTGTGAATATTATCTGTCATATTTATAAAGAATGTTTGTATACTGGTTTGGAATATATTGTTTCATATAACAAATGTATTGAACTCACGTTCACTTGTACCTAATTTTTTCTGATATGAGGTCTTTGTAGCAAATTGAATCTTTAATATAGAGAATTCAAGTTAAATGCAACATTTCTTCAGCTAGCAAAATTCCTTTTAGAAATTCAACCTAGTGTCAATACATTGCCGATATACATTGTTGAATGAGCATACTGAACACTGAATATCTGCATCATTATTTACAAAATGAGAGAGGTGGATCTTTGAAGAAGTAAACATTTTAGCTCATGCTACTACTTGATGAAATACTTAATATGGTCTACATAGCTGTTCATATAGCGGATACCAAATGGAATTTCAACTTGCCTTTTATTACAAGTTTAAATCTTGATAATTACCTTATAAAAACACAATATTGCACTTTACAGCTTTACTTCATTTTGGAAATGTGAATCTTCCCATAAGGATAACCAGTGATTTTAAAATGTGATTATGATATGATTTTATAAATTTGACAATATGCTTATAAATTAGTAGCTCTAAATCTTATTTTTGGCATCAGTGTTCAAGTAATCCAAGAAATCTTTTTCCAGTTAACTTATTAATTTTTTCTTTTCATCTTCAGGTGAATACTCATGTTTTTTTCTTTAATTTGATCAGTTAGGTTAAGCTAGCCGTCCTTCCTTTAAAAAATAAAAAAGCCATAAAACCTAAGCTGTAAAGCTATTTTTTTTTAACAATACTTATGTAAGTATTGGGTCATGTCTCGAGTCTGTTTCTTCTCTAGCAGTGTAGGAAGGATCTCTGAGAACAGGAAAAGTAATTGATGTCTCCCTTTTTAACAGTTTCTAGTGCTTATGAAATCTGTAGTAGCTGAAATAAGATACAAAGCTATTTGAGTTTCTCATATGCTGGTTTGTGGGGATTAAAGAACACACCTAGGCCTGCCACCACATCTCACTGCTCTTTTAATACCTGTCCCTTGCAGAATGTCCTTTGTATTCTTCTTGCTAATAAAGTCCTAACATGACAAGATTTGTCTTTACAGCGAGTGTATATGGATTCTTACCATGTCAGCCCAGCCTGCCTGCTCCTCATTGTTCACATGGCTGCATTGTCAGTGGTTTCTGGATCTTACAGTAGCTAGGTACCTCTTACTGAGCAGGTTTCTTCTTGATATTCCCTTCTTTATTAGTCCCAGCCTGGGTGCTTGCCTCTGGGAACTGGAAAACATCAGTTTCACTTAGTGATTCTGGTGGTATTTTTCTTCTGGCTTTTCAGATTAACACTTTTTCCTTTTAAACTGAGCTTGAGGTAGTGATCCTTACCAGGTCTTTGTCTAGATTCTCTCACCTGTTTTCCGTAACTGATGCTTTTGTTTCCAGGCTGGGATTATTCTTCTTTTAGGCTGTGTGACTTGAAAGGGGAATTGCCATGATGAGGCCATCCAACCCAAGAAATACGTGATACAGGTTGTGATCACTGTTCTTTGGCCACTGATGCTGATTATAGGAGTAAGCCAGACACAAGTTCACCAGTTAGGACTTCGTTTTGCTGGGGATGATGGTGCGAATGTGGATTCTTGCAATCTGGTAGAGGTAGCTGGCTCCCAGGCTTGAGGGCTCCTGGCTCCACTGTGGTGACGCAGTGATGGCTGTGTTGGCACATTAGTGGCACTAGTTGGAAACTGATACAAGTTGGTTCACTTTCATGTTGCGTCTGGAGTACAAAGTGGGAGTTGGTTGTTCTATGGTAGACCTAACAATGAAGCCAAGACCTGCGAAAACCCTTCTTTATAATTCCTGCACTAAGGAAGGGAACGGGACCTTGACTTCAAGTCAGGCTTCTCTCTCTCCACTGCCAACCACCTACAATGCTTAGGGAAACTGGCTTGCCAAGTTCAAGTGAATGTCTGCCCACTAAAAATCAGAAAACATTTTCAAATCCTATAATGGGCTGAGGGAAGATCTTACTAAGACAAGTTATAGAAAAGAACCTAAGCAATAATCAGTGGTGGGGGTGACAGTGAAAATGTAAGGTCTTTTCAAAAATATATAAAGGAAAATACATGAAGGAGTATTGGTAGAAATTTTACTTCAAAAACTTCATGATACTAGGAAGGGAAGGAGATGAAAGAGGTAGGATATGCAGCCAGTTTAAAAATAAACTGGTTGTTAGGAATGCAATTAAACAGCATACTCAACAAACATCATAGAACTGATATCTTTCAACTTGATTTATCCCTCAGGTGGAAGATGCTCCTACAGTAGTTTAGTGACCAAGATAGAAGTAACCACAGAAGTCTTGGTCTCCAACCTTTTTAAAGGATAGGAATGGGTAGATGTTTTCTGCTGGGTAACAGATATATGAACCATGGTAATGCAGTGAATATTTGGTACTCTGCTCAAATCTGCTGCTTTACCCTGAGGATTTTTCCTGTTACTGAAATCGCAGCATCTGCCATACATGTTGACTGGCTTAAACACCTGCCCTCCTGCCATTTAATTTCTTATAAAAGAAGTTAAATCTCTTATAAAAGAGACTATACACAGAAGATGGGAATGAGACTTTCCATCACTATGATGCTATTTATTACTCACTATGCTGTGTTCCTCTAATCATGGTTTATTAACCATGGCGTTGACTTTGACAGGTGAATGAAAAAAAGGACTGTGAAAATCGCTGCCCTTCCTTGCTGTGTAACTAAGTGGGCTATCTTGGTGCAGCACCAGCTTGTACCCAGAGCATACAGGATCAACTTGAAAGTAGTTTAAGCACCTTCTTGGCTTCATAGAACTTTTCTTTCTGTTCACTGTTCACAAAAAAAGTAAAATCAGATACCAAGTGCTGCCCAAATACATTGTCAGTACCTGAGATAATTAGTTTAATTCTTTAGTTAATGCTTTTTCATATGTAATTTTCCATTAAAGAACTATTTCTTTTTATTTCAGATTCATAGGTGTGTGTATATATAGATTATTATAGTTGTCACTGAAATGGAATTGATGCTGGTATCTTTAAATTTTTTTTTAAAATGCTGAATGTAAGGCTTTTCATCCAAATTAATCCTCTTTGTGTTGAAGAGAAACTATTGAATTGACAATCACAAAGAAAATGTTCAAATCTTGGGTGTGTACTGTTAGTCACTTGAATTCAAAGCTTCAGTGATAAGAGTTCTTAAAGAATTTTTGATCTATCATTTTCATTATCTTTGTTCATAGTAGTTGCTTCAAAAATTTTCAAATATGGTTTTTAGTGGCTTATTTAAGTCTTTGGCCCATTTCTGTGAAATATCATGCCTAAGAATGACATTTTTAATTATTAAATGTTTCTTTGCATAACCTGTCATCCCTTGAGAAGCCCAGTGTAGTTCTGATGGTTAGCTGATAATGAAAGGTAAACTAACTCAAGTTGTCTTGCTGTTACTGAGAACTTGAATTTCCATCACAAATATTGCAGAGGAGTATTTAAGCTGAAGTACTCTTTTGTTCACCGCAATACAACTGCACTATTCAATATGTCTCTTTTATCGTATGTTTTACAGAATCCTATTATTTCTTTTTAGAGTAGAACTTGAAATTAGGAACTGAAGTCACTTACAAGAACTCCTGAAGAAATTGTACTGGCTTCTTGAAGGCTGCTCAGAAGTTTATCAAAGTTCACCAAAACATACTTAAATATCAGTGATCTGTATGCTTTCATTGCAGGATGGGAGCAAAGAGAGGGAATAGAAATTGCACTTGTTTTACTTGTTGCAGGATCTAGTTGTCCATATAACTTAATTTTTGTTTTCCTAGTGTTTTCCTGCAAGCTGGTGTTTCACACTCCTAGTGTCAGTGTAGCTCCAATGGACGTTGCTGAAGAGTTTTTTAATTACTCGTGGAGTTAGTTTTTCCTTTGTGTTTCCAGGATGACATTCACAGCCTGAGGAGCTCATAGTCTAAGGAATACTTTATAGCAAGCATTTAACAGAGGTTTAGGTTAGGAGCACTGGCACTGAAAGTGCAGGAACAAGGAGTCAGAAGCAAGTGTTAAACCACAGCAGCCAGTTAGATTGTGACCCACCAAAACTTCTTGGTAAGGTGCCCCAGGTATTGTCCAAGCTTCTCTACCATTGTCTTTGGAACAACCTTTTCTTCATGTCTTTCTGCATGTGCGTGTTGGTTGATTTTTGTAAAGAGAGAAAGAAAAGGTGGTTATGGCATGTGTAGAGATCAAAACAGTATCATCTCTTGAAATGTGATGCTTGTAAGTGGAGTCTCTGGGGCATTTGGTGGTGTTTTGCAGGGAGTTCTTGCGTCAGAGGTGAAAGTCATGGAAGTGTGTTAGCATTTTGTGAAAAAGCTTTCCTGGTACTTAGCCCACTTCCATTTAGGAACTTCATGTGTTTGGAAATGTTGACTGTTTTTTCAGTACTACCTTGTGCTGAGGTAAGTACAGGTAATAGTTGTGGCAACCACTTCTTTGTTCTGTGACTGTGGACTCTGGAGTGAAAACAGGATGGAAGCAGTCAGAGTTTGTCATCCCGTTGCCCTGTTTCTAAGTCCTGTATTGCTTAAACATTATTTTTTTGTATGTTGGGATTGGCTGCTTTCAAATACAAAATTACTTAATCACTGAATTGTACGCCAGATGGAGAAAGCTGTGTATAGTATTTCTTCAGCCATTTAGCAGCAACTTCATAACAGCAGTGTTTATTTGTTGGATACTGGTCTTTACAAAGTCATGTCAAGGATCCTTCTGTATCTGCGGCTTTGTGGACTTGTTATTGTGCCTGGGTATTATAGAGATTATCACCAAAAGCATTAAAAAATGCATTGCCTGGGATTTCTGCAATAGCATTGATTCTTGTATTTTTAGTCTGCTAGGGAGAGAGAGTGGAAGAGCAGTATGTAAGATCAGAATTAGACATAGATTATCTGCCTAATATGGCTCTTGTTAGCACAAATAATATGAATACCATTTGAAGAACAAACGGATTATAGAAAAAGAAATGAAAACATCCAGATCCTGAGCATTTGGAAAGCATGACACTGATGTATTTGTGTAACCTTTTCATGAAGAGCGATGCTGAAGTCAAAGAGGGGATTTTGATTTCCTTCATTAAAAGCTTATTAAATGAAGAAATAGGACAGTCGTTGTTTTGCTTCAATAGTTGAGGGTCACAGAGGCGGGCCTGGTCTCCTCAGGATATTAATGCCTGCTTTCAGCTGGGGGAAATGAGCCGTCGCCTGAGTTAGCTGCAGCTTTATGTGCTCGTCACTAGGGATCCCCATATGTCCTGGGATCTGCAGCAGTCGGAAATGGCAGAGCTCGGCAGCAGGGAGCAGAGGGCTCTCATTGCTATTCATAACAGGTAGCTCGGCTCAATCTGCCCAGAGCAAGTCTGTTTAATGTTGATCAGCTGTCCATCTGATAAACCGAATTGATATGGACATTTCCTCCAAGGGCTGCCCTGACAATGACAGCAGGAGCATCGGGATGTCTTGTTAGTCTTTTTCTCCGAGCTTGAAAATTTATTAACCCTTTGTTAGGGCCGAGCCAAGCGTGATTACAATACTGCGGCTGGGTTGTGTGAGTTTCTCCCTCACCTCTTTGAAAAGCAGCCTCAACCTTCAGATTTATTGTCTACATGGAGAATGGCTGTTTGGTTTTTGAATTGTTTTTCTCTGTATGGAGCCAACAATTTGTGAATTACAAAGCGGCTTTTAAAACATCTTAGATTTTTTGTGTGTGGCAAAATACATCAGAAACCTCTATTTATCCACTCCCTCCAGCTCATCTGCCTCTTGTGTGCCTGCCCGGGCCATGTGACGGTCCCAGCTCTTCTCTCTTGCTAATTGGCACTGACCACTGCCCTGAAACATTTGCTGCTGGGGCTCCTCACAGGTCACATATATTTGGTGCATAATGTTACTTTAGATTAATATGGTTTGGGGCAGCTGGAACACGTGTGCACTGTCCAGAGGAAACAGAATTAATTTGCTCGGCACTCTGTTAGTACTGAGGTAGAATCTGACCTGAGCATGTACCAGCAGATGTATGTGAAGGTATGGAGCAGTTTGGTTACTCAATGAATCAGTGCTTGGTCACTTCTGAATAAGCACAGAGAACATAACACACCTTTGTACGTACTATGTTGTAATTAATTAGAACTTTAAGGCCTTTAGTCATCTGTTTAGTTGAGGGCATGGATTGCATTTTTGTTCATATGTGAAGTGTCCATGGTGTAAAGGGAACTGCTTGAGTCAGAAAAGATCTGAATGTGCTGAAGATTTTGTAAGAATGAGTCCTGTGTGTATCTAGCGTTAAAAGGATGCTCCAGTGCATTGCTCTGTTTCCCCCTCCCCTTGTCCCTGCTCAGTTATTATGTATGTTCAACACCCCATTGTCGTTCTGGGCTAAGGTGACATCTCCAGGCTCCTTGCAGTGACAGTCACTGTCAAGGGCTACAGGGCTGAATTGTGGGAGGAGGCGAGGAGAGGGCTGTGCTAACTCTTTTCATGCCTTTTCCAAAAAGTTAAAATAGAGAGCAAGCCTCTGTGGAATAACCTCTGTGGCAAGCCTCTCATAGGGATCTGTAACCCCCAAACCCAGAATGTAGCATAATACGTGTTGGAATAAGAAGTGATTTGTAAACCTATCCAATAAAATTGGCCCCTTTGCTGCTTCTGACTAAAACAACCAGTGAAATACCATTAGTACACAGTTCTAAAATGTTCAGCTGTTTTTCCTCTCCTGCCTGAACCCTTCCCCTTTGGTAGTATTGAACTGCAAGGTATCCTGTTATTAATTTAACTCTAATTTGAGCAGTCACTGACTGCAGCATTCTTATGGTGTTTGGATTGGCTTGCTCAGGACTCCCCTGCTGATATGTCCTTTGTTTCTTTGCATCAGTACTTTCTGCTTGGCATTTTCTTCATGTCAGTGTCCCTCAAGCTTCTGGTAGACAAAACAAAAAAAGAAAGCACCATGAGGACTGTATTGATTATTTTGCTTTATTTTGTGAAAGAATTCAAACAAAGAGCAGCATTCCCCCAAGTGGAACCTGTGGTACCTGTGGCTTGCCTGGAAATACTTAGTGACAATTCTCTGTGTTTAACACCTCCTGGATGTGGCTTCTAGAACTACATAGAAGAGCTACGTGATAATTAATAAAATACCTGTTTAGCACATGTGGTTGTTTGTTTATTTTCACTAAGAGTCTCTGTTCTATTCATAGCATCAAACGTAATTGTGCTTTTTCTTTCAGTCAAAGAAGTCTGGCTGAGATTACGGAGCTGATCCATACAGCCTTCCTGGTGCATCGTGGCATAGTAAACATTGGTGAGCTCAAGTCCTGTGATGGCCCACTGAAGGATATGCAGTTTGGCAATAAAATGGCTGTTTTGAGTGGAGATTTTCTTCTAGCAAATGCTTGCACAAGCCTTGCGCAGTTGCAGAATACCAAGGTAAAAACAAAAAATTCCTCTACTGCCAAAGCAAGTAAATATTAGCAAGTCTTTTGAAAGAGAGGCCCTCTAAAAAAATCAGCAGTTATGTATGTATATGTGGAGCATCATGTAAAAATCATCATACCTAATGTTATAGCTGTAAATTTGACAGGCTGCTGCTGCTGTGAACATGTTTACCACTCGACAGATTTACTGTGAGTCTTTAGTATACATCCTGAAGCACTGTAGTAATGGATGGGTGGTTAATTTGGTGAATTTAAGGTATATGCAGTGGCATCTTCATGACGTGTCAGGTTACAATACCTCTTGCAAACTGCCAGCTGAAGACATGTTTGGTGTGTTATTTTCCTTTACTTTGTGCTTTGTAAAAGGTTTGCTGTCTTAGATAATTTGGGGGGCAGAAGGCTTTACTGCTCTTCTCAGGTGACTTTTTGCTCTTGATAAAATTACTTTGTTAGGGATTTGGATGCCCCTGAATATTGGATTGCCCTACTAACATGGATGTACTGGCTTCTAAAGGACAGCTGCAATCCAGCTGCTCAACCATACTGTTTGGAACTTTACAGGGAGATGTTTTTAATGAGAAACAAGTTGTATATATGTATTACCTTAGAAAGCGAGACTGATGGAGACTTAATTTAAGAGATCATCTCTCTAGTCGATTCTTCTTTTCGCTCGATAGGATCAGCTACACAAAATCATTCTTGACCTGCATTTGTCTAGCTTGTTCTTCCCTTGAACCTCCCATGGTGGAGAGAGGTTCCTGGGCATCCCTGTGCCAACCTAGTGTAACACCTACCTGCATGTATGGCTGAAGAGCTCAGTGTGCCATTCCAATGGAAACCAGAAACAGTACTGTTTTGCAGAGGTGCTTTTCATACATTTGAAGATTGCTGCCGTGTTGTAATGTAAAATAAATGTTTGTCATGTGCAATTGTCAATAATCAGCATAGTTGTAATTGTGAGCCTAAGGAGTCTGTTTTTTTAGACCCTCATGCTAAATCTCCTTGTGGTAGATGAGTATTTCTGTACTCCTTTGATCATGAGTATGACAGTTTCTCTCAGAAGTGGTGCCATTTTCTAACACAGAGCAGAGATTCAAGAGAAGAGACAGAAAATTAGATGTCAGTTTACTGGAATAGTGGGTTAAGCCATTATGGTGCTAACTTGTAGTAAGTATTAGAAAAAAAAAATAAATAGTGCATACCACAACCAAAATGGGGTGTAATTGATTTTAGTAATTATTATTGATTTGTATCAGCTCATTTTTTTTAGTACCTTTTAGGTTTCTCAAGACAGACCAAAGGATTTAACCCTACATTAATTTTCTGTTTCAACATAAGAGGAAACTTTTATAAAACATAGCAACTATTACTTTGCATTTAGTACATCATTAAGTATTAGAGCAGGAATGTATAATCCCTGAAGACTTGCCAGGAAACAAGCCTACAGTGAAATGAAGCACAAGTGCAAAGAAATACTTTTTTTTTTAAAGCAATCATTATACTGCATGTTGGAAAATTCTGCCAAAACATTTTAGCACTTTTTTTCATTTTTCTGACATCTAAATACTTTCATAGCTTCTACATACGATAAGTGGGATGCCATTATGGAAACTGATTGACTTAGTAAATTATTCTTTTTCATACGTCTAACCCTACTAGCAAAGTTAGAAAAATTGAAGTACAAGCTATAGAAATCTCTTGACAGGTGCAATGATTTAAACATACTGTATTTATTCTTTTGTAAATGATGAATTTTCAAATCTGGCATCTGTTTTTTAGCAGTGTGAAATAACTGTGACTTTTTTCCTTCATAATGTTTTGTGTTCTTTGATGTAAAAAGTAGAAATCACAGTACTGCTTTTTTTGCTGGCATTTAGCAAATTGGCTAATGAAATGAGCAGCATTTTATGGTGCACAGTACTGACCATGGTAGCTATAACCCCCATAGACATGCATAGCTATTGTATAGACCAGAATTTAAATGAAAGGGGGTTTTAGCATAACTGAACTCACTGCTACCAAGATAATTTTATTGTGCTGGTAAATTCTTGTCTGAGCTTGTGTATGATGCATTTATCTCTGTGCTTCTCTCGGGGCTGACAATTAGACGTGAAATTCTGTAGTCGTAATGAAATGCAGAGCTATTTTATAATTGCCAAGGGTAAAATTAGCAAAGTCAATTATTTTCCCTTAGGCTTTTCCCTGTAGATATTAAAAGGCTGCAAGGTAATTGCCTTAGGTAACACTTTGATTTTTAAATAACATTAAATATAGGAATTGTTGTTGTTAATTCGTAGTAATTTTCCTCTTCTTGCTACTGTTGTAGAATACAACTGTAATGATGTTAACAAGAATCAAGGCTCAGGATTTGCATTTTGGGGGTTTTCTTTTATACTAGTCCTCATACCTCTCATAAATTTGCTAAAGTTATGTCAAAGAAGGTTTTGGGGTGGTGTTTTGGGTTTTATGGTTTTTGGTCTCTGAGGTACAAGGACTCTAGATTTCTTGAAATGTCAGTTAGAAAGCCTCCTGTAAGATAAACTCTGCTGTTACTCAACTACAAAATCATCTCAAATTTTGTTTTTTGAACACATAACAATTCAGAAGAAAGCATTCTCATTTTCTACTTTGTGAAATCATGATGCATTAATTATGACTATAAAGTTGGTATCAACTGAGGCTTAAAGTACTGAAGGGCAGATGCATGTGTGTGCTACATTTTTGTAATCGTGGCAAAGTTCTACATCTTTACAGTTAATAAAAACTGTTGAAAATGAGTATTAATTTCTTCAAAAACCTTTACAGTACAAAGTGTTAGATTGATCAGATCACATGTATTTACAGTTCTTTTGTACATTCATGTTAACTTTTTGATCACCTTATATAAACTAACCTTTTGGACAGTGACTCTTCTTGGCCTGCTGATTGCAGTGATAAATTATGTTGTTGATTGAAAGTTATATGGATAAAACCTTACTTCAGAACTGCATCCTATAGCAGATTCTTTATTGCTAATCCATGGATTTTAGAACAGAATTGAGCCCAAAGATGAATTGGTTTGGGATCTTCTGGTAGTTGTTATATCAGCAGTGGAATGGTGAACCTTTGGCAAGGAAGGGCATGTTTGTGTTTTGCTACTTAACTAACAATGCAGTAATGTGTGGAAATGTGCTGACTTATTGGATTGGGGTGTGTTTATATGGGATGACAGGGTTATTTTGATAGGTTTTCTCATTTTGAGGTTGCAGTGCTCTGATACTAGGATCATGATAAGATATATGTAAGATATATGTGGAAATCATTATAAACATGTAGGTGTGGGAGTGATGAAAGAGTAATTTATGTTTGCCTAACAAAATAGGGTACCTCCCAGCTATCTTGTGGGATATGTGACCATAAGCAGTTTTAAATAAATGTGCTAATACATTATTAAGAAATGTCAAATGATCTGTTTAATGGGTAGTTCTTTGTTGCCATCTGAAGACAGTATATCTTTAACATTTGTTATCTTGCTTTGCCTAGCCACGGATGTGGGGATGAAACGCTGAAAGCAAATCTTTTGAATTAAAGTCCTTCTTTGAATCTGGTAGCAAAAAGTGTTAGTTTTGTCTTTGATTTCTGCTTAAGTAACCTGCACTTCCTATAATACTTTTAGGCCAGCATTCAGATGCAAACATGGCAAAAGTAACAAACATTAATTGGCATTTTTGTCCCCTGTCAGCTGAATGTGGAATATGGGCATTTTATGTCAAGTGATGTGTGGGTACTGATCATGATATTATCAAATAATGTGGTTTTTCAGAGTTTATAACAGAGAAGTTGGAAGAAATCTGTCACAGCGTTAAAGCTGGTGCTTCCTTGAGCATCTGAATCATCAGTTGTCTTACAAAACTATAAAGGGGATGCTTAAAAAACATAATTAAAACCAGTTTTGATGCTCTTACACTCTAAAGAGGGTGATGCATAGAACTTCAGAAGGCTGAAATGGTGCATTTTAGTGCAGTGTCTAGAAAATGATAAAACAATCTGCAAATGCGTTTCTTGCAACTCCATAAACTGATAAGAAGGCATCCCTTTGTATTTAAAGAAAGAAAACGCACAAACCAGCCGAACAACCAAACCCAACAAAACCACCAAACAAAACCACCAAAACGCAACATACACAAAACAAAAAATGAACCTCCCCAAAAGAAGAAAAAGCCTATCCCAAAAACCTGAAGTACATGTAATGGTAGTATTACGGTAGTGTTCTCTGTAGTTCTTACTGAAATCTTAAGAATTGACTCAATTTTTCGCAGTATAATTCAGTAAGTTCTTCTTGAAATGAATAAACTCATCACAGAAACACTTCAAAATCTACAGGCTGAAAGCTTGGAATTGAATTTAGGAATCTTGTCTGTCAATGCAAAGCTTTGCCAGAAGACCACATTGTAGAGCATTGTTTTATTAAGCATTATTTGTTCATAAATAAACAGTAGCACAGATGTAGTACTTATATAGTGGATCCATTTCCTTATGTTAAGTTTATATATTCCTAAAGGCATAAGTGTGCTGTTTATCAAATAATCCTTGTGTTTACATAAACATCAATAAGTTACTCATTTACGTCTTCCTATGTCTTCCTGTTGCAACAACCTGAAGGTGCACTGCACTTCATATAAGAAATGTTTGTCTTGAACTATGGTTTCTACATCTGGTGCATCAGTGGTGATCCTATGGGGAAGGCTCAGTTTGGAACTTAAGCAACTTGGTTCACTGGTGTCCAATGAAGGATACAGAGAATATCCTCTTTCTGAAATTATGCCAGTTGCTCTGGCAATTGGCATTTTTGAGCATTGACAAACAAGTCAGGTAGAACCTACAATTTTGGTTTTTGCATGTCATTTAACAAAGGTGGTACTTGTATCAGACTATTTCTTTCCCTGAATGATGTCAAGAGAAGAACATAAACTTGTAAAAAAAAACTCACCATGAATCTGCCAAGAAATACCCTTTTTTAATGGAAACTAAATGTTAATAGTTGCCAGTGTAAAGGCAACTATTAGCAGCTATTGACTTGTAATAGATTCAAATTACCATCCCTCAGAACAGTGCTTTTAATTTTGTTTGAGGTAAGTAGAAGGTTCTTATTCATAAATGTAGTTGAGATGAGTTGTTTTCAGAGCAATGGAAGTTATTTCGAATGAGAGATTCTTCTTTATTTTCTCTGGTGGAAGATTTGAACCATAAATATCTTCGAAGTATATTTACAGTGTATATTTTTATTATATTTTATATAAAATAAACAAAGACCTTTATAATCTGAATTTTTTTACTGGGATTCAGTAGCTATATCGATCAGAGGAGGCAGGATGAAAAAACCATGGAGAAACAGGAATAATGTGTTTGCTCCCAATTACAGTGTTCATAGAGAAACCTGAAGCTGGTGATAAAACCATTTTCGAATCTTTTATATATTTTTAATTGTTTTTAACTCTTTGCCTTTGCTCACATATTGACTTTCTTTTTCTTCCCTAATACAAGCTGCTGTTAGAGATAAGTATCTTTAAAATGATCAGCTTAAAGAGCAGCTAGGTGACAGGAATTTGGTAAGAAGAAGAGATCGGATTAGATCAAATTAGATTAAGAGAGTTTATAAAGTTTGATAATGATGTTGTCTTCTTGAGGGAAAAAAAAAAGAAGAAAAACAACCTTCAAATTGTTTTGTAGAGAGCTGAATAAAGAGCTTTTCTGAAGCACTTTATCATGTCTGTCTTGCTGTACCTTCCCCTGAGGCACAGTTTGATAATGACGTACTGGACAAGATAGGGAGTAGGATAGCATCTATATTGTTGAGTATTTTTGTTTTAATTTACTATTTTAGAGTGCCACTGGGGTGTGTCTCAAAACCAGACACTACTGAAAAATATAGATAAGTTTAACGAGCTCTGAACTGATTTATGGAAAAGTATGCTTAAGAAGCACTGATTTGGATACTGGGGGAGAAGAAAATCAAGGAAGAAGTCTAATATTTTTGAACCTTTAAACTAATGGGAGATGACAAAGGGCAACACAGCCAACATGGTTGAATTATTACATAATAAGGCTCTTTAGGCAACCCTAAATAAGCAGTTCTGTATCATAAAATATTGAGATACATACTGAATATTGTCATACAACTTAGCATAGCTTTTATTGGAGATTGCAAATACACTCTTAAGTACTGAGAAATACATAATAATTGATAATTATGTATGAATCATAATGAACAAAAGTGTTATTTGTTTTAATTATTATGTTTACATAGCACCAAAATGTACTAATTTACATACCCTTTGAGAGGTAAATTCAGATTTCATTTACTGTAAAGTAAAACATAAAAGAGTTTGTAATTGAAACAAACTTTATGTTCACTTAATGGACATGTATTGCTTTTTCTTCCCAATGTCCTCAAACACTGGATTTTTAATAAGATTTCTTTACTAAAGTTTTATTGACAATCATGTGAAATTTCTTTGGTAGAAAAAAGGCAATTTTTGTAACAGTTGATACAAGTATTGAAGCATTAGGGGGAAAAAAATCTTGTATGTTAGAGATAAAAGGTTAAAATCTATTGGAATCCATACCTGATAATCAAATTTTTCCCACACTACTGCTGTACAACTTTTGTCTAGCATTTCTGCTGTCATTAGAGGCAACAGCTTTTATGATACTGATGATGATGATGATAAAAGTGTAGAATGATGCTAGTGAGTCTCCTAATTACTGCATTGTACTCTTCCCATTGTCTCTTTTGATGCTTGTGTCCCATTTTCTCTTTTGATGCATGAAACAGTTTCTTAGCAAGTGCGTCTTTTGCCATTGTTCTCAAGAAGTAGCCCCTAAAATAACACCTGAGCAAATGAAGCATTCAGTTTTCTGAATATTTCACAGGGCTTTTTTCTAATTCATTTTTGCTATGTATAGCCAGCAATATAATTGAATATTTGTAAAATTTCATTACCTTAATGGCTGTGGTTATATGTTTGAAAAGTAATCTTTTAGAGAAGTTAAATTAGAGGATTAGGTGACATAGCTTATTAACTTACTAATTTAATTAAAATTCTAAAAATTAGACTTAATCTGTAATTGTGATATGTTGGAAACAGTCTCCTTTTAGATCAGTAGGAGTTCTGTTGCATTGCAATGAATGTCAGTTTTGAGATTAAAACTGCTTAACTTTGCCTTAATTCCTAATCAGTGCATTCCTCAAATAGGTTTATCCTTTACCTTAGTGGCCTTTTGCACCTGTACTGGTTTTTAGAGCTAATGCTTGTGTTAAGCTTTCCCACAGTTCGACTCCACTGGGGTTAGTATTTGTCTGTGTGGAAAGAGTATAATTTTCTGTGATTCTTGGTCATGGCACTACTGGAAAATTTTATGCTTAGATTTCAGTCTGTTTTCTGTCCTCCCGCTACTGCATGAAAAAATACTTCTAAAAAGAAAGAGTGATTTCTGCCACTTCCCACATGGACGTCTGTGACTTATGAATAGTGCCTTGTAGCAGAATGATTGCTGCAGAACATGGAAAGATTGAAACTGAGACTGATAGCAGAAAATGTCGTCATAGGTATCGTTGTATCATCAAGTCTAGATTAAAATCTTTCCCAAAAATAACCTGCAAGAATATTTTTAAAGAATCAAGGCATGGTGCTGTCAAGAACAGAATTGTGAGTGTTTGAGGTTTTGTCTCAGTATCGTATTGATCAAGCTACTAACAGTCTCAGGAAGAAGTTTTCCACTCAGTTCTGATGAATTTTCAGTGACCTACCAAAGATCTTTACACCAATTCACACAAAGTCCCTGTAATATTCTTGTCTCTGAATCATCTCACTAACAATTTCCTGAATTTACATCTGAATTTGCCTTCCTCATAGTAGCAATCAGACATGTCTTTCTGCTTCTCTGGTTTGCCCAACAGACCAAAGTCAATGTTTACTGCTTGAATTCTTGAACCAAGTACTTGTCATTATTCCAGGTAAATATTGTCTTCCTCGGAGGTAAACTGCGCAGCTGCTTCTAACACCTGGTTTAGTAGTTCTTTTTCTTACAGAACTGCAGTTTGCCTCATAATTAACAGAATGGTCTGGAAAATACTAATATGCTATCTGGGTGAAAGAGAGGGCTTTTCAGAGATGACTGAGCATCAATGAAGAAGAAGATAAAAACTAAAGAAACTGAAGAAAGGCCGACTCTGATGATAGTCAAAGGTCATTCAATATCTCAAGACAATCACAATTACCTGGCAAATGAGTTCTGAGTAATTGGGGTCTGTTCCTCTTACGTTTGCTCCCTTAATATACAGCACTGAATTGGCAGTTGTCTAGTGGTGAACACAAATACTTCAGGAGTCAAAAATATTTTCAGGCTTTGAGATATATGTGCGTATTACATATGTGTACGTATATGTGTGTGTATATATATATATATAAAAAATAAATCTAATTGAACATTAAAGCCAAATTTTGGAAGAAAGTTTTTTTCTTTTTTTAACATCAAACCCCCTCACTTTTCAGAGAAATTGTCTTTGAAAGATTTAAGACAAACATTAAAAAGTGTCTGTATTTAATATTTCTGTGACTGTTAACAAGAATATGTATCCAAGATCAGTGCCAAAATATGTAGCAAATAGATACTCAAAAGAAAATTTATTCTAAGAAATTGAAGCGATGAAAACTTTTGGGTATATGATGTTTTATTTTGCATGAGATGCATACTGTGGGAAAGGACTCTCAAGAGCCAGCAGTTCTGCTACTTCATTCACCACTAAATCAGAATAGGTATTGGCACTACCTGCATTTCTTAAACAGAGATGTTTGTTACAGCTTTTTCTTTCACAGCCATGAATAATCATCATGGAGGAATTTGCTGCTAAATACCTTTAGCCCTTACACAAATTATAAAATGAAAATGAATTTTCGCAGAACAGGTACATGAAATGAGAGTACTGCTGAAATTTCTTCAACAAAAGCTCTGGAAGAGGCTGCACAGGGAAGTGGTGGAGTCACTATCCATGAAGGTCTTTAAAAGATGTGTAAATGTGACACTTTGGACATGATTTAGCAGAGGACTTGGCAGTCCTGGATTTTGTTTGGACTTGATGATCTTAAAGGTCTTTTCTAATCTAATGTTTCTATGATTCTAAGGTGATGTCCTCCAGAAGTGATATTTGCAATGTCAACGTCATTCTCTTTATAGCTGAAGGAGTGGAAGAACACAAGTTCCGTTTTCAGGGCTTTATTTGAAGTCTGTTTCTCAAACATAGTAAGATTCCTATTGATGAATCATAGTAATCATTGGGTGAAATGCTGTCCCAATGTTATCTGAAACAACTTTTTTTTTTTGACTGAGTATTTAACATGTACTAATTTTCATATTTGGATATGTGGGGTATTTGGTTCTAGAGGTGGATTTTCACAACAAGGCAGTTAATATATGGTTTTGCAGGACTGGAGGTTACAGTGGCTAGTGTATAGTCAGCTGTCCGCCTGGAGTATGGCTTCAACAGGCAATACACTTTTAAAATGTGAAAATATATTTTTGTGATGATTTGGTTGCAATTCAAAGCAGTTAGCAATAGCAGTAAGAATCTAAGGTCAGTCTGCATGGCCTTTCCTAGTCTCCCAAGAACATAACTATTTATAATAGAGAAATCTATTCCTAGTACAATCAGTAAACTTAACTCTTACCTAAGAGAGTATTTGTCACCAGCTCTGTAGCCTTGATTGTGTTATTTCAAAGATGAGAAAAGTTGTTATTGGTGCTGCAAATGTAAATATGTAAAATCAGCTGTGGTCCTCCTCCAGCAGCTGCTGGTGTCACAGAATGGTTGAGGCTGACAGGGATCTCTGGGGACCATGTAGTCCAAACCCTCTGCTCAAGCAGGGTCAGCTAGAAACAGTTGCCCAGGACTATGTCCAGACAGATTTTAAATATCTCCAAAAATGGAAACTTTGCAATCCCTTTGGGCAACCTGATCCATTGTTGGATGCCCTCACAGTAGACCGTTTTCCTGTATCCAGATTGCATTTCATGTTTTCATTTGTGCCTGTTGCCTCATCCTGTCAGTGGGTACTGCTGAGGAGAATTTGGCTCCCTCACCTCCCATCAGGTGTCTATACCCATTGTACTGTAGGAGAGGCTAAAACAGATATGCTTTGTAAATAGGGTGATAGATTGTATATCTTCCCCTCTCTTTTCACTGCTGTAAAGCTTTTCTTTAAAATGAACCTTTCCATGGTAACGTTTTTAGTAAAAGTGCCTTTACATCTGGAGTGGTTTCAGTGTAATAATATGGTAAAATGCATAAAATTTATGCAGTAATATAAATGAGTTAATTGTATTTTTAATCAAAATGCTGATGTATTTGACTTCTTGTTGGCTAGCAAGAATATTGAATTTCTGGGTGAACTGTAACTGCTTGTTACTATTAGTGTTTTGAAATTCAACGGCATTTCACTTGGAGTCTAGAATCTGCTACCCCTGGTAAAGCAGGTTGTTGATTTGTTAGTTTAACAAACATCTGCAGCTTCGTTAAGTTGATTCCATCTGTCAGATGCTAAATGGTGTTCTGATTCACATCTGCTCAGGTACAGACTGTTCAAAATAGTTAATTCTACATGCAGGTGCAATTTGTGTTATTTTAATCCTCAATTCATTTGTGAACATATCCCAGTTTAATGGGTGTCTGCAGCAGTGTGACTGGGAACAGTGTTTTATAGCCATGCTCTCCTGTCTCACTTATGGATGGGGAGGTGTTTATATCTACAGAACCCTGTAGTCATGATACCTTCTTTGTTCACTGTTGAAATTACCCATCCAAAAGGGTCAAGCTGAAGCAATCAGGTATTTCTCTATCCTGGGTCACTCAGCAACAGTTGTTGAGTACTTTAGTGCAAGGATCTGCTGCCGTGGATCTGCAAAGGTATTAAGAAACTGTGGAAGGTATCATGTGGAGGTAGACAAGGAAAATGATATTTCTTCTGTTGGTTATGTTGCCATTAAGGAAAATGACTGAATTATGCACTAAAAGTCTTTACACTGATTAATCCAGTTCTGTAGGTAGTGCTGCATCAGCATAAAAAGGGTAACTTAACACTGGTGAAAATCTCTAAGGCAGACTGACCTTAAGGTAGATATTCAACAATATTAGCAGTTTTCAAATTGACAGCTGCTGATTATTTTTTATGTCTTAGAAGCGCCTTTTTAACAAGTAGTGGGGTTGGGTGATGTGTTTACACTGTATTGTTATATTGTATTTTGCTACTAATTCGTCATTAACAGAATGAAGAAAACCATAACTATGTTTTCCAAGACCACCTAAAGCATGCTAAAAAGCAAATGGCTGTCCTTTCTGTGTGTTTCAACTAAGAGAGAGCCAGCTTCAAAAAACAGTAAAGCTCAAGACGATTTCAAATAATAAATCCAATAGGATTCAGTAAACATTAGATTAAAAAAAACATTCTGTAGGCTGGCACACTTGGTTACCTGTATGACTAATGATGTTTGAGGAGATTACCAGGAAAGAAAATTGAATTTTACTGTTCTTGGAACTCCTTGCAGTTTTTGCTCTCTTTTTTTTTTTTTTTTTTTTAGGCATTACTGAACAATCAAAATCCAATATCAGCTCTTTGCTGCGTTTTGTCTTTAGCTTCCTAGTGTTGCAATGTTGCTGTGTCCAATGCAGGAGAATATTTAAGTGCTTTCTGTGGAATTTTTAAGTGTTGGAGTATTTCCCAAATTAGTACTTTTTTGGGGAGGGAAGTCAAATGCAAGCTGAAGGAATTTTTATCTCTGTATTTAATGGTTCCTGACCATCTAATTTTCTTCTTTATTTGTGTGGAGAAGTCCTGCTACATTTTCAAATCTACACATCAGCAGCAAGGATTAGGGTCTGTCATAGCAGGTGTGTGAGGAAAGGATATTGTTTTAACATAAGGATGGAAGGAATTACTTATGGCCCTTCTTGAAAGGAATTTGGCAAAGCTAAGGAAGTTTGTCAAATAGAAATTGTGAGGGATGAAGAACAAAGATATACCCATTGCTGTGTTCTTCCTACTGCTGTTTCCTGTCTTCCCACAAGAGCTTCATCCTTGCTGTGATGTTCCCCTTGAAAATATCCAATAGAGTCTGGAGAGACACCACATTACGCCTCTGAAACAGAATGGTCTGTGTAATCAATTCCATTTCAGCTGCTGAATTTAAGATAAAATGACCATTCTTTGAATGGAGCTCAGATTCATTCCTTTTTGTTAAGTAGAAGGAAAACCAGGGAAAAAAACATAAGCGGTGTTATTTTGCAGTAAACTTTAAACAAGGTATTTTGAAGACAAGTGAAGGGAGCAAAGTGCTTGAGTTGCTAAACTGATGGCACCAATGTTGTCTTTTCATCCAGGTTGTTTAAAAACCTAGTGAAGGATGAATGGGGCTCAGAATCCATTCTTTTTTACTGTGCTTGATGGAGTCTGAATCATATCTTTTAACTCTGAAGGAAGTATTCTACCAAAATGTCTTATATTCTGTGATTTCCCTGCGTTCCTTTTAGCACAGAGTTTCACTTCCATTAAAATACACCTCTTTTTCTATAGACAGAGTTGAATGTCCCAGAACGGTCAACTGCAGCCATGAACTGGGCTGCTGTACCTGCAAGAGTGAACATGTGGCCCTGTTCTGTAACACCATGTATGATGCTTTGGGAATTCTGAACTCTGAATTATCTTAGAGATAAGTCCTCAGTAAACTACATGAAATTCTGGAAAAGGAAGGAGGACGTTCATTAAGTGATTGGTTGGATGTCCTGAGTAATTTTCTGAACTAAGTGAATTACCAACATTTTTATTTATTTCTTCAAGTAATATATACAGATTTTGAGCTTGAGCAATTAGACTCAAAGTAAATTGAAAGAGCCTTGAAGGGCTAAAGCTGTGCCCTTTTGACAAACAAGTTACTACACCAGAAAAGAGTAAATTAAGTTTCACCGAATTTCTGATCTTTAACCCTACAGAACTCTTCTGGAACTGAAACACAGCACAGTCTTTTGGACTATTTCATATTTGAATGATTTGGAGAAGTCAGAGCATGTGTTCTACCTTGCCATAGAATGAGCAATCAGATGGTTGTGTCCAGAATTTACATCATGTTATACACTTAGCCTGCCTAGATAGTAGGAGAGATTTTAGCTTTAACAATCCATCTCTTTTCCCTGTATTCATCCTAAACTGATGGCCTTTGTGTTGACTTTTAAAAAGCAGAAGAGATCACATCCCTACAAAAAGTGTTGAAGTAATACTTCCTTAGGAAAAAAACAAAAGGACACTCTCAGAACTGTTGTAAAATGTGTTTAAAGGGTGTGAAATCCCTTGCATGTGCATTTGTCAACCCCTGGGCCATACCCAGTCGTGGGGACACTGGAGGAGCAGAAAATGCCGCTTTGGAAGATGCTGATGCAGAGTGGAAAATGAAAAATAGAACGGAAATTTATTTTCTCTCAATGTGAGGTTCCTCCTGCTCATCTTGAGTACCTATGAGGAACGAGGCTTCTCAAAAACATGTTGAGGAGTGGAAAATAGTGCGAAGAGAGGTTATGAATACCCTGCCTTTGGTGTCTTTTGAGTTGCTGTTTTCAAGCACTAATTCTGGCAATCCTTTCTTCTCTTTCCTCATCTCTGAACCTTTTTAAAATGGAGCTCAACTGTCAAATGAGAAGAGAAGCAGTTGAGAGCACTTCATTTTTCATCTAACTTTCTTGCTTCTCAGACTTGCATCTCAGAAATGTCAGCACTGGTCAGGCAGAAAGGCAGCGATGAGAATGAAGACAGCTTGGATACTGTTTTCTGCTCTTACACTGGCATACTGCATGATTTTCTGGAAAATCAGTTCACTCTTGCTGTTTTCCTCTTATATAAAATAGTAGGGAATAAATTTAACAGGGGATGTTGATTGCTTTCAAATTTTCTGATGAAAAGTACTACATAAGAGCTAGACAGTGTACCATTCCATGAATACTACTGAATCCGTAATAATTTTTCTTCCTCTGCCGTTTTGGGATGCAGAGGAAAATTGCCTGGTTTCCTCGTTTCTCATTTCTTTCCCCAGTGCTCAGGATGCCAGGCCACTGATGTTAAGTAGGAGATGCTTTTCATAGATCAGATTAAGGGTTGGTGAGGTAACAGAGCCTCATGCAAAGCATCCCACTGTGCTCTTGAAACTGGAATTTCATTCCTGGTGGTGATCTGTATGGCCTTACATTTACCTTAAAAGTATTCTTTTTATATATATATATATTTGGAAAGAAGGGAGGTAATATTAGTACTAAATTCTCACTAACATATAATGTTCAGTATGTCACTAAATGGTATTTAATATAATAAGGATTCTTCTAAATAGTTGATGTGTAATTCTCCTAAGATTTTTTATAAACTCTAAGAGGAAGAGGTACAATTGTTCACAAATGTTTCACCAAGCTTGTTTTAAGTCAGTTAAAATTGCCTTTGAGAGTAGAGTTGCACTAAAAAGAGAGAGGAGAGATGGAAAAAAGAAACCCCAAAACAGGGTCCTGCTCAGTCTAGAATTTCAGGCAAGAGAGGAAAAGGTCTAGTTATCCAGAGCCAGCTGCATTGTTAAAAGTTCATACTATCACTTTGACATTTAGAGTAGGACTCTGTGTCTTTGTAAATTCCTCTTCGTATTACCAGTGTAGGTCTCTGAGCTCAGACCATTTCACAAACCATAACATTTTTGAGTGAGTGATTGATCTGTATTATGTGTCCTAGCCATCAGAAGAATCTTGGGATGTTGCTTGTATAAACTGTAATACAATCTGATCCTGGGCATTTAGTTACAGACTTTCATAGACCTATTGGCGATACTCAGTCCTCCTGGATTTGGGAATAAGGCTTATCTGATACCTT
>VWZW01006556.1:103714-144578 GCA_013397115.1 Edolisoma coerulescens
GGGGGGGCCTGAGTGTTGTTGTTTAAAAAAAAAAGCGCCCCTCATTTTCTCTGTTCCCCTCTTAAATAACTCAACACATCTGGTAACACTGTAGGATCATTGTCCTTTCAGTTCCTTCAAAGCTCATATTGCTACAATATTTCTTCGGTGTCTAGTTTCCTAAAGGGCAATGTAATTTTTTTTTTTTTTACAGGCTGTTTTTGTAGGTCTTGCAAATTAACCCATATGCATTGCAAGAAAAAACATGACTTTTAATCAGCACCATTTCTAAAGTTAGCGCTTGCTGTGTGTATATGAATATGTATATGAACCAGTGTTTAAAAAAAAGGAAAACACAGCGTTTCTGCTAGTACTCAAAACTAGCATACAAATGTGTTTTTATTATCAAATAAAGCATGCCTAAATGTTAGAATATCTTTCTGTTAGGGGTTTTATCATTTGACTTCTTGTCTTCAGTTACAAGAATGATAAAAATTGAAACTAAATCTTTTAATTCAATAAGAACTACACTGAATTTTGGGAAGCAAAAAGAGGAATCAGATATAAACTCATATGCATAGGAAATTAAACATTCAAGAAATTAAAACTTTGTGAGCAACCAAAGAGGTAGCCTTAAGGTGTGCTTATTTGAAATGCCTGCATTTAATTTTAAAATAAATCTGAGTATTTTGTTCCAATTAAGACAGTTCATGTGCACAACTTTAAATTTTACGGTAGTTCCAGGGAGACCCTGGACTACTTGTTTTACATTCTGGATCAAGTTCAGATTTTTAGGCTTCGCTTGAATAAAATAAAAAGTCTGAACCCTGAAGATAATACAGATTGATAAATCTGATTTAAACATTCCCGTGTTGCAGACTTTCAGTGTATGTGGTATAGCTGAGCCTCAGGCCATGCACTAAATACATCCACAGTGCATTCCCAGGGCACCCGAATACCAAATGATCACGTTTGAAAGGTTACCTTTCTATGGATTCTGACTTTTCTGTATTAGCCACGAAGATTAGAATTTTAACAGCTCCCAAGGAGAGGTATTGTGAAGTATTTACTTGGCAGGAAAAAAACAAAACAAAACAAAGCCCAGATGAGGTACTGTCTCATATTCATGAACTGGGATTTATTAGCTCTGTGAACGTCCTTGTGAGAATACACTCTATAGTTCACACTGTAGGAAAAACAAGTCTTGTTTTTCATTTATATTAACTTAAAACTTTGATAGAAGAGTTACTGTAGTAGAGGTTTTAGCAGAGACATATCACAGAATATATCTCAGTAAATCCTGAAGTCTTTCACAATTAGCTTTCTTCATGGTTTATCTCTCTGGAAATCTGGCAGTAGCTTTGTTAGTCAATTTGGTGATAATTAAAGATGTAAGGCTTTTTCTCCTTTTTTTTTACAGGTTGTGGAACTCATTTCAAGTGCTATTGGTGACTTAGTTCAAGGTATATATTATGAAAACTCAAAATCATCTGAGGTAAGAATTTCACTAGATTTATGTACCCAAGGTATTTGGTGATATTAATATGTGACTATGGTAAATATGATGACTTCTCACCTGTTTAAAAGGATGGAGAGGGAGGAAGAGTTGTTAGTCCTAGTGGGTTTCAGCAGTGACATCATTGTGACACCTCTAAGCTCTGATGGAAGTTTCTAGAAATGCTCAAGGAGGAACTACTTTGTTTTTGTGAGTTCCTAATGGAATACTATCATGTGTCATTACCAGGAGCTCTAGGCACATCTTACTACAGGCTTTCCAAATGCTTCCAGAGGTTCCTAGTCAAGGTCCCGTTAGAGGTATTTATGACAATGTTGTCAACGTCATTAATATTTTCATGTCAAACCTGTTGTTTCCAAGCCCAAAGAGGTTTACAGAATGCTTCTTCATGAACTTTTAACATGTCCTTTCTTCTGAGTTTTGTCCTGGAATGTTAGGAGTGCAGCACTGTGTTCTTCTCCATCAGAAGTCACTGTGTACGTATTTCAGAAATCAGCATGGGCCAAGATAATAGCTGCCAGTGTTTCACAACAAATAATCTTGTTTTTCTTCAAGGGCAATTGCAGATATTCTTTGTTATTGTTTGGCAAGAACTGTAGTGAAAATTGGTCAAATTACATCTAGGTTTTTTTAATCTTTATTAGAATATTTAAGGAAATTTCTAGAGGCCATTCTTGAAGTAGGCTTGCATATTGGAGCAAAAAAGAGGTTTTTTTCATTTACTATGAATGTGTCTTAACACATGCAAGAAAATCAGTAATTTAAAGTTGCTGCGACCTCTACAGGTTTTCTGATAGCAAGTTTTCAGTCACTGATGAGCACTGTGTAAATGTGAGTACCGATCTTGAAATCCACTGAGGTAGATAGATTCACTTCTAGTGGCATTGTCTCACGTGCCTTGGAGACCTGAACCTTATGGTTCAGCAGGTGTTGTGTACTGAAGTTGCAGCTCTGGTTTACTATTGCTGTGTTGTCATATGTAGCAAAATTGATACCATGGTAAAACCTTGTTCTCATGGGTTGCTGCTACAGTAGATGCCTGCCCTGATGCCTCTGCACCAACCAAACCACAATGGGCAAGTGGAGAGTGCCACTGGATGACAGCGCTGTGTTCTGGAGGGTGCTGCTCCCTTGGACACTCTCTGTCTCTCCTGCTCTGCAACAGCAAAGTCATGTCACTAAAACTAAAACGTGTCACCTCGCTGAGGTGTATCCCTGTCATTTTGACTGAAACCAGTTGGGAAGGGAACGACCACACTGCTGAGCTGAGTGAGAGCCTCCAGCAGGACAGCAGTAATGGCACACTCAGGAGCTGCCTGGGGCCCACGGCTCCCTGGGATGCATGGAGAGGACGGCATGCCTGGAGTGTCCTTTGGCACCTCTCAGGAGTGGATCCTGGGTGGAAGCGTGGCAGGAGGGCAACACTGGGAACTTGGCAGTGCTTCTGCACCTGCTGTGTTTAACCTGTGGATAAACTGACCTCAGCCTTCAGTGTTGCTCCCAAGGACTGTTGCTCAGGGTTACATGTTAAAATAGATGACATCTTTGAGGTTTTTTGCAAAGAATGGTTAAAATTTTGTTTTCCGTATTCCAGCAGGTTTCTAAATACAAGTAAATGGCAGGTATATTTAAAAAACACTCATCTACTTTCTACTTTTTCATGTGTAGAAATAAAGCTCTACAGATTCATCTCAGCAATGAAACTGCATTTTATTGTAACCATGGCCCCTGTATAAATGCAAAATCTTGTGGACTCATTTGCCACTGCAGAAGATCTTCATCTTTCTTTCTTAGTCTTTCTATTTTCTGTTGCCTTACTGAAGCCCTCCACACGTGTGGATTGCAAGGGGAAGTGTGAGATAAACTAAGCGCAGCTGCATGACATTTACCCTGCCCTGGCCCAATTACAAGTAGCAAAGACTTATTTTGTTTCAGTGACTATTTCTGTCTAAGGAGAGTTGAAAGTACACTGTACCCTTCCTAAGGGGAACCCAGTTAACTCAAAACACAATTAGCGTGGTGGCGTAATAGAGACATTTACGTGACAGTGTCTGAAGTTTAGCCTTTATAACAGGTAGTGTGTGGCTTCTGATGAGACCTACAACAAGGTGTGGCATCTGCTTTAATTTTTTCTGTCTTGTTCTCTGTGAAATTTAGTTCCATGTTGTGCTGAGACATATCCCTGCTGCTCTCCTTGCACTGCTCTGTCGAGGCAGTATCCCATTCATGTCCTGAACATTTCTTTAATGAGGACTGGCAAATAGACTAGTTCAGTTGTTGGTCTGTCTTATTTGTGTCCTTTGTACATCTTCCCTCCTTCCCTAACTGCAATTTGATTGAAACAAAATTGTGAACTACATTTCCCACATGTAAGACAAATACTTTAATCTGCCCATAACTAAATCTCAAATGTCAAACTTTTTTTTTTTTTTATGAATAGGGCATAGGGACACTAATAATGTTATTTTCATTGCTGGGAATGTCTTAAATTTGGAAAAGCAGAAGGATATCTTCTCACCTTGGTTTTTTTTTTTCCCCTGGGGCAGAAAAACTCTACTTCATATGTTAAATGTCCTTAATGCAATTGTTTTAAAGCTCTTTAGTACCATAAAATAAACTAACTTAGCACCAAGTTGTATTGAACTTTGCTGAATGTCTACCTGGATGGCAGACAAAAATATCTCTGCAAAGTTAACCTTTCTTCTCTGAGACCCTAAGTTCATGTTTACCAAGAAAGTTTCAGTCTTCTTCATTTGGATGACCCAGTAGGAAAGTTGAAAGAATCATTTGACCTAACAAGACTGACCTGATTTACTCCTGAATACCTACAATGGATATAATTACTTGACAGCTCCATTACCACTTCTTCTTCCTCTGCACAACCACGAGCAATCAATCCTACAGCTGTTCCATTTTAGTACATTCTGTTTGATCATTCTTCATCCTTTCTGCATAGGTAAGTCATTAGATCTGTGCGGAACCAGGAAAGAAAAAGCTAATATTTAACTTTCCATCATTATTTGAAGTGACAATCCAAACTACAGAGTGTAGTAGGCTTTGACACAGCCTGATTGTTAAGGCTTGTCACTCATGTTCAAAGTAACAAACAGCTGCTGTGGTTTAAGACATTGCATTAGCAGTATTAAGCTTCTATGTTGGACTATTAGCTGGAGCTGAAAGGGCTGATATTATAAACTATTGCAGTTTTCTGTGCTAAATCCCCTCTCAGCCCAAAATTCTGCAAGTGAAGGACATTCTTCCCAGTTCTCATTTGCCTTTCCTAAATCTAGGTCTAGTATGGGAGTAAAAATTTTGCCTTAGTGAGTGCAAAGGTGAAAGTTGTCTAGTCTGGCCTTCAGTTGTGATTGTGGTATCTATTTTTAACAGAAAAAAACCTATTGCTCTGAGTCTCTGTTTCCAAATTTTAGGAGGCTGAAGGCTCCTAAAATGTTTGCTAACTCAGAGAATACTGTCATATTTCTAAACCTGCTCTGTTTTAATATTCCACATCATTTAACAAATGCTAGTGGGGGTTACTTCAATATTCCTGTCAGTTCACTGAACAGGGGCAAGAGATACAAGGAAGCTCAAGGTCAAACAGCAGAATCAAGAGAGGGCCTTGAGTGCATTGACTCTTGTGCTTTACCTTCCAGAATGTTCTTGTAATCTTAAAGCATGAGGGACTTTGGGGGGAAATCACTTGTTTGGGTTTTGGTGATTTTTCTTTGTCTTCAGGCTATCTAGCTGATGATATATGTGCATTAGCAAAGCTCATTATGGTGTCAAAATGGAGCAATTATGTAAGACAGGACCATTCCCAACATGTTCCACTGATGGCCAGAAGAGCTGTTAGGAATTTTTGATGCAATTGTGTGAAAGTTGTGCATAACTAATATGTAAAACAAGTTTAAAAAATAAATGCATTAGTAGCAAGTACTCATTGTATCAAAGAGCAAACAGGTATTTCTTTTAGACCACTGTAGGATTTTTTAATGAAAATAAGTTTATTTTCTGGGAAAGGATGGGCTACATGCAGTGAGCTGTGCCAATATTCTTTGATATTTTGTCCCTGGCCCTGCTTTGAGGAGTAATGTTTTGGAATACTGCACATGTCTATCAACTGGACTGCTATGAGTCTGTATTATAAGTAAGGGATTAATTTCTAATTTTACTATAGGAAGTAAATCAAATATATTTTGAGTCATGTAAACCACCTTTTAGCAGGGCAGCAGAGCCAGAGCTTTCACTTTTTTTAAACAAGTGTTTTTGTTGCAAGACAAAAAGAAAGCATAAAATATGGAATTTGAGTAAAGAGCATCTGTGAAAAGAATAGGAAAATGCATTGGGGGAAAAAAAGCATTGCTAGAAAGAAAGCCAATGTTATTTATTTACTGCTTTTGTTCTTTTAAATACTAAGTTTTGCCAGAGAGATTTAAAAGTAACAGATGTGAAGAGATATTTATCTTTATGATAAGTTTACAAACTTCTTTTTTAAAACCGGGTGTTGTTTTTTTACAGTGTCATGATAAAAG
Organism: Edolisoma coerulescens; assembly: GCA_013397115.1. Lineage (NCBI taxonomy): Eukaryota > Metazoa > Chordata > Aves > Passeriformes > Campephagidae > Edolisoma > Edolisoma coerulescens. The sequence goes on from VWZW01006556.1 coordinate 109,742, forward strand.
TAGTCAGTAGCTTGCTTTATTGACCCATTTGCAGACACCCTTGTTCCTCCAAAAGCGGTGAAGACGGGTATTAATAGACCAATAAAACATGCCCTGTCATGTTCAGCAAGCATGAATACATCTGCTGAAAGCTTATGTGAACCATGTGTGAAATGTTTTACAGGGTCTTGCTGCTGGTAGAGTGATTCATAGTTGCATTGGATTTTATTTATGTAAAATAGAAGTTCTTGAACTACCTAATTTAAAACTTTGAATATGCAATGTAAAATTATTTCTGTGTGTTTCTGTGGATTATTTGCCCATTGAGAACTGAACTAATGTTTGATATAAGTGATTCAGACATTTGGATCATTCTGTGCAACAGCAGATGGTTAAGAAAGAGCTGCCATGGTATGGAAATAAATGAAGGGCTCCCTTACAAACTATAGCTGAAGTTTAAAGTCTCTGGCTTCTGCTCCTTCTTGGTTTTGCAAATGGGTTTGTGCACTTTTAAGACATGTTTTTCATTCATATTTCCTTAATACATTTTTGGCTGAACCTCATAAAAGAATCTTCTTCGGTGTGATAAACTGAGTTATTTTAAGTGTTGCTTTTGTACTGGGGCTCCTTGGTACCATCACTAAGAACTGCCCTTCCTGTTGGTTATGATTGCATATTTGGTCCCACAATTTCATTTTCTAAAAGTTTTTTTGTTTCCTGAGATGATTGTTTTAAACACAGTTTAAATTATGGAAGTAGTTTAATTAAAAAAACCCCTCAAATAGACAATTTCTAACAAAACGGTAACTGACCTTGCCAGTAGTAAAATGGGAGCACCCTCAGCTGTTCTTCATTTCCCATTGGAAATGATGATCAACAGAGCTGGATTTGGATATTTTCCCTGTACTCTCATGCTGACATTATGTAAACTGTTTCTGGAGTTGGCTGTTTTCTTCCGGTAATGGTGAGGGGTTCAGCTCTCTTCATCCACCACCTCCTGCCACCCTGACAGCATCAGGGGTGCTTGTGATCTGCACCCATTTCTTGGTGACAGAACTTGTGGATGAGGTCACTCTACAGGCACTAGTTAGTCAAATGTCTGAGCATTGTCAACTACAACTAGAATTAATTTGACTTCAGAGAGGTTTTTATATGAAAGTCTTGGGAGTCTTCTGGGCCAGCTAATGTCCACTTTTATAGCCTCTGCTGACAAAACAAAACAAAGCTTACAAAGCAGTGAAAATTTCTCTAGAAGTAGTAAGAGCTGTCGTGATGTCAGATTTTACAGCCTTTGCAATCTAGAACTAGTTAGGGTTTTCCATTGATGTTTTTAAAATAGTGTTTAGATCTTGTCCTACATACCCTTGTAAGAATGTGGTGTGGTTGGCGGACACTTTATGCACAACATGAGAGTTAAGCTTGGGAAAAACTGACATTGTTGGAAAATTTTGCTGAAGAAAGGATGTGTCTGCCTCTGTCTTAAGCAGCAGAAGCTTCAGGGCTATGTGATCATAAGAAGTTCTGTGATTAAAATCAGCTATATTCTGGCATGCAAGTTCATATGCTAAAGCACATCCATATGGACACAAAGCCTTTTTACAACTGGCTTGTTTCTTTAGCTCAGAGACTTACAATAGTTATGTTTTTAAGATTTCAGTCTTCAAATATGTGTTCAATTCTTGTGTGTTTTTTGAAGTTATATGCTCATTTTAGGTGCTTGAAGCTTTTACATAATGTTCATGTAGTGGACAGTGACTTTTTCTGCCATCATTTTCAATCCTGTTAACGAAATTCAAACTTGTTTAGGAATACAATTTTGTAAGAAATCATAGAATTCATTTTCTTGTATACATTGAGTTGCAATGACTGTTTAAGCTTCTTCAGTTCCTTCAGTTGATATTGGATAATGTCTGCATTGCTCTTGCTGCTCAAAGGCTTCAGAAAGCAAACATTTTCAACTTATGGGTCTTCTGAAAGATTTCTTTAACTTCAAAATTGTTTCAGGATACCTTTCTAGAGTATATTTTTCTTATTTGGATGTAAAACAAACGATTATAAAAATCACTGCCAATTTTCAGTATCATCCAGCGAGTTTTAGTAAATACTGTTTTTTCACTGAGCAGATTGGTTGTTAAGGAAAAGATTGTGTTTCGTATTCCAACAGCTCCTGATTTTAAATTTAAAATAAATTGACCTATATCTAAATGGAAAAAAAGAGACTTGATATATGGGAAACTACTTGAATTAAATGCTCATTTTGACATTTTGCCAGTCATGAGAATTTGCACATGCTCTGGGCTGAGTTAAGATATTAAAACAAAAATACAGAAACAGAGGAAAGTTTAGGCTTGACTTTGTAAGTTGTCATATGCGTAATAGCAAACATGTGGTTTCTCTGTTCTTCACTTTCCTGGTATAACTTAATAGTATGTCTGAAAGCAAAGGCATTTTGATACAGCTCTGTGTTACTTGGCATTGCAGAATTCTCCTACTTTTTCCATTAGTCTCAAATTATCCTCTCCCTTGTAACACAGCACTTCTGGGTGATATCCATAAGGGAGGAAAATTAGAGCTGAACGGATGGATTCTATTTCATTTGTTACTGATTTCATGACAGATAATACCTTGCTAGAAAACTATAGGGTCACACAGAATTACTTCTTGCTCATTTCTAAGTAATTTAATTGACATCACTTTGAGGGAAAAGGTTTGTTTTATAAGAGGGGTTTTTATATTACTCTTTTAAAGAATATCTTTTGGCTTAGTGTATGTTACAGATTTAGCTGAACTGAGAAATTACAAAATTTTTAACATTTTTGTACTTAAAATTTTTTTTCTGTAGCTTCTCATTACTGATTTTAATTTTTTCCAAGCAAAACAGCTGTGATCTTTCCTGGTTTTGTTTTTTTTTCCCCCTCCTCAGAGAGTACCTGAAGGCCTGACAGTATGTAAGACATATTAAAGTAATGTCTAACTTTGAAGACACGAGTGAATTAGTGGCATATTAACACCTTATGAGTAAAAGGAATGGCAGCTGAGTTTGGATTTTGGGAGAAAGTATTTGATTTGTGTTAATTAAAACACTGTGCAAAGTAATCCAAATAAGTACTTTGGATACAGAAGATTTTGAGACAGGTTGAGCATCTCTGACCTTACAGTCAAGGTGATAAAGTTCAGTAGAGGCATCACTGAGATGCCTCTGTCAGCCCCTGAGAAAGTTAATTAATCCCTGACACTTCTAAATTGCAACTTTATTTTTTAATTCTTTCTGTCATTCCTCACCCTTAATATGGGAGCAGAAGATGTACAAGTCTTCCCTCACAGCCCTTCATTTTTTTAGTGCAGTCTATAAGAATTTTTAACACCTTTTATAATTAGGTTTTTTTCTTGACTACAAAGGAGAAATTGTAGGGACTTCTCAAGTTTGTTTGGGCTTGTTGGTTCTTGGTAACTGGGAAGGGGCTGAAGTGCAGGTGTACTCCGGGGGGCGTTGCTTTTTGGGTTTGTTTTGTTGTTTTGGTTATGGGGGTTTTTTTCTCCCCAGTCCCTCATGAGGGCTATAGTTGGCTGTTAATGTTCAGTGTGATTATACAGTCATTAAAAAAAGATTTATACTGAATCTATTGTCAGCTCCACATATTTTGCATTGTACTTTTTTAGAAGAAAATGGGAAAGGTTTTTGTTTGAAACTGCCAGTATATTTATTCTGATACTTTCCTCTGTTCATCCCCAAAAGAATTTATTTGGCACCATGGCACCCAGAATTTTGTTTGTTTTGTTACTTACCACACATTACTCACCTGTGCCACATTACTAACTTCTGTGAGCTGACACGTGTTCAGTTTTGGTGTTTTCATGTTAGTCTTTGTTTCATTTTCAGGAGAACTGCCTTACAGATGATATTGGCATATCTAGGTGGAAGGAGCAGGTTTTCCTGTCACACAGTGCCTTGCTGGCAAAGAGCTGCCAGGCTGCAATGGAGCTAGCAAAGCACAGCACTGAGATCCAGGACATGGCATTCCAGTATGGGAAGCATATGTGTATGAGTCATAAGGTACACCTTTTCCTTTTGTTCTGGGACCTTAAATATAGAAAGGCTTGTAAGATGTGTTACTCGTGAGCTCTGTCATATACTGCATGACTTATGCTGTAACCTTTGGCCAGCAGGTGAGTGTTGAGAAATTTGACTGCTGTATGGAGTGAGGATGTTGCAGAAACTGTTGGTATTAACAGTGCTTGTGAACTACCAAAATCACACTCCTGGCAATGGAGCTCATTACATTCAAAGCGCTATTAACTTCCCTCTAGCACATCTTTCTGCAGCAGCTTAAAACTTTACCTTTTCTGCTCCTACATTATTCCTAAACCCACTGTCCCATTAACAGTAGTTGCAGGAGGAAACATGTCCATGTTGAATTAGAAGGCATCCACAAGGATCATCAAGTCCAACTCCCAGCCTTGCACAGGACCATCCCCAAGAGTCACACCACGTGCCTGAGAGCACTGTCCAAATGCTTCTTAAACTCTGCCAGGCTTAGTGCTGTGACCACTTCCCTTGGGAGCCTGTTGCAGCGCCCGACCACCTCTGGGTGAAGAACCTTTTTCTAATACCCAACCTAAACCTCCCCTGACACAAGTTCAGGCCATTCCCCTAGGTCCTGTCACTGGGCACCACAGAGAAGAGATCAGTGCCTGCCCCTCCTCTTCCCTTCACAAGGATGTTGTAGACTGCAATGAGGTCTCCGCTCAGTCTCCTCCAGGCTGAACANTGTGTTGGGTCTTGGCTGCCACCATGCAGAGATTTGTACTGTGAGGCTCAACTGTCTGCAGCAGCATGGGCTGAGCCATATCTCCTCTGAATAACCTGCTGTGGAGGGAACTTCCATAGAGGGCAGCTAGAAGATAAGGAGGAAGGTCACCAGCTCTGGACAGGAGCAGCCTACACCTCTACAGCAGTAGGATTTCCTGGACAAGGCCTCTGACCTCCACTAGAAGACTTTCAGTCTGCAGGTAGAGTTAGTCCAGAGGAAAACAAAGATCTGCTTCTGCTGTATTGCACCACTTGTGAGGTTAGATATGGCTTGAGACAGGCAGACAGACCTCCCATCTGCTTCTGCTGAGTTGATTTACGCAGTTGCTAGTTCCTACAGGAGAAGGAAGTGGTTTTATAAAGCACAGTTTTACTGCCATAGAAATGCCATTATATGCTATTACTAGGTACAATTCTACCAGTAAATTACTTCAAGTGCAGTTATATCCTTCATATTTTGTGTATGCTTTAATATTAATATATTCACCATTGACACATAGTTGTGTATTAAGGATTGCATAATTTTCATAGAAAGCTCCTGGCTATGTAGCATTTGCTTTGTCAGAAGGAAGGTCATACTGCATCTGCTTCCTCAGGTACTGAAAAGTAGAATGTAGTACCCTGCACAGATTAAAACCCCATCTTCTTCCCACCAAAGACTGGATCATTCTCTCCTTTATATTTTTTCTGTTTCTTGCCACTCCACAGTCTCCTACCTGGCTGTGTCCCATGGCTTGCCCAGCTCTGCAAGCTGTCCTTTATCTGTGTCTTTGCAGACTCTCTACATGCTTCTCTTTACCACATCTTTCCACCACTGCTTTGCTTTCAACTTCTTTCTATCCCTCCCCCAAACTTGAAAAAGTGCAACCAGAGTGCAAGTGTCAAAGTAGGAAGTGGTACATAGGTGTAGAATCAGGATGTGGACCTCAATTTGGGGAGTGGGTGGGTACATAAAGACTGTTCCTGGGAACTGAACAGTTTGTGTTCTTCTTTTTCAGCTACATTCAGACCTGCAGCCATTTGTTAAAGAAAGTTCTACTGACACCATGGCCTTCAGTTTGAATTCTGCTCCTGCAATCCTTCATCAGGAATTCCTTGGAAGGGAGGCATGGCTTAAACAGATTAGAGAGGTAAATTAAAGTACCGTTTAGAATTTCCTGGTTTTAAAATTTTCTTATCTCTTCCTATCTATACTTTCAATTTGCAGAGAAACTTAAAAATTAACAAAAGGTTTACCTATGCTCTCCAGTGCGTAATATCTCTCTCATTCACACTTTCAACAAGGGGAAATTTAGGGACCTGACAGTCAAGCGCTGTCAGACTTTTGTATGTAAGTGTAGCAGGCAGATTCATTTGCATGGAGCATATGTGTGTTCCTCTGCACTGCTTGTGCAGCCCCACGTCTTAGCGTAAAGCTACTTTCCCTGGCAGCTTAAAGCAGAGAACTTCCACCATCACAGTGGTTCAAAGGTAGGCACACGTTTCCTTTGCCAACATGACACTGGGAGTAGTAATTTTCAATGGAAGGGGAAAGATCTGTGGGGCTTGGCTTTCTGACCACTACAAAAGAGTTTTGAGATCTAGCTCTTTGATACCCTTATTCTTCATTCTTTTATTTAGCTTTTTTTGTTTCCTCTAATTTTTACATGAGGAAGGCAATAACAATTAAATAACTACATAGTAACTGTCATGTTCCACAGCAGGATTCAGGTCCATGAATAGCTTCCTGGGTGTTGCTGAAGCACAAATAGATAACTGTAGAAGACAGCAAGAAGGGAAAGGGGGGAGAAGGAAGCACCAAAATGGCCAAAATTAAGCATTCTGTTCAGTTCCTGCATCAGTTGGACATGTTTTGTCTGTCTAAACAACAGTGATGACTGCCATTTGGAAATTCATGCCTGTTGTTATACAGTTTGTTAGAAAGGCTGCTGCCTTCAATAAGAAGCTGGCTCTGTGCAAGCATATTCATTCAAGATGTGCTTGCCGATGGTTTCTTTCCTTGCTGGTTTGAAAGCAGGAATCAGGTACGGGATGTAGAGTCTAAACCTCTGCCTAGTTCTGCATTCTAACCTGCCTTCACATACTGCAAACAAGAGGCATGGTCTTTTCAGCTGTGAAATTTTGGGAGATGTATGCAGAGTCTACAGTCTTAGAGTGGTATGGTGTGGGGGAATCTTAAAATAAAGCAAACCTATTGTCATTTTGAAATTAGGGACTGGTAGTTGAATGGTTTGTAGTTCCTAATCACTGGTAGTGCGTGATGAGGAATTTTGGAATTCAACAGTAACAAAACAAGGCTTATATGCGAGTTGAATGTAAATGGATTTGGAGTATTGCAGTTGGAGAATAATGGCATTTCCACAGCACAGTGTATAAAAGCTTTGAAACAATTTCCCATCTGCAGAATCTAGAGGAGGTTGCAGGACTCCAGGAGTGCCGTCTGTCTGCTTACTAAATTTTCATATCAAAAATGGGCATTATAGAAACAATGAAGCAGTTCTCTGTGAAGGGGGCAGGGGTGCCAAGTGACATGTACTAAGCAAAAGTATTTGCTATCTACTAGTACTACTGTACTTCATATGTTTATTTTTATACATATATGTATATACTTTATACATGGTATTTACTATGCTACCACTACTACCAACTAAAATGTGGAACACCTGCTCCAGGAGCCTTTCTTGTGTTGGCTTAGAAAGGAAAATTATCTTTGATTAACTACAAGCTCTTTGAGATATCATCCACAGTCACATTCACTATGTGACATCCAGTGTAGGCCAAGCACTCAAACCAGAGGCTTTCTCATGTTGGCAGTGCCCATAAGGGTACACTCATAAGCCACCCTCTCGTGCAATATCATTTCACACAATCACAGACTCACCAGGTTGGAAGAGACATTCAAGATCACTGAGTCCAACCCATGCCCTAACACCATCTCAACTAAACCATGGCACTGAGTGCCACATCCAGTCTTTTTTTAAACACATCCAGGGATGGTGACTCCACCACCTCCCCAGGCAGACAATTCCAGAACTTTATCACTCTTTCAGTAAAAAATTTTTTCCTAACATCCAGTCTAAATTTCCCTTGGTGCAGCTTGAGTCTGTGTCCTCTCGTTCTGTCAGTTGTTGCCTGGAAAAAGAGACCAACCCCCACCTGACTGCAACCACCTTTCAGGTACTTATAGAGTGCGATAAGGTCACCTCTAAGTCTTCTTTTCACCAGGCTAAACAATCCCAGCTCCCTCAGTTGTCCCTCACAGGGCTTGTGTCGCAAGCCCTTCACCAGCCTTGTTGCCCTCCTTTGGACGCGTTCAAGCGTATCAACGTCCTTCCTGAACTGAGGGGCCCAGAACTGGGCTCAAGGTGTGGCCTCACCAGTGCCAAGTACAGGGGAAGAATGACTTCCCTGGTCCTGCTGGCCACATNCACTGCCCCCAGCTTATAGTGTTGCAGGGGGTCATTGTGGCCAAAATGCAGGACTCGGCACTTGGACTTGTTAAACTTCATGTTGTTGTACTCTGCCCATCTATCCAACCATTCCAAGTCTCTTTGCAGAGCCCTCCTACCTTCCAACAGATAGACACATGTTCCCAGCTTAGTGTCGTCTGCAAATTTACTGATAGCAGACTCAGTACCCTCATCCATGTCATCAATAAAAATATTAAACAACTGGCCCCAGCACAGATCCCTGAGGGACACAAGTAACTGGCCGCCAACTGGTTGCAGCACCGTTCACCAGCACTCTCTGGGCCCAGCCATCCAGCCAGTTCTTAACCCAGCAAAGAATGCTCCTGTCCAAGCCATGGGCTGCCAGCTTTTCCCGGAGTTTACTGTGGGAGACAGTGTCAAAGGCCTTGCTGAAGTCCAAATAGACAACAGCCACAGCCCTTCCTGCATCTGCCAGGTGGGTCACCTGATCACAAAAGGAGATCAGGTTGGTCAAACATGACCCACCCCTCCCACATCAATGCTGCCTGGGTCTGATCCCCTGGCCATCCTGTAGGTGCAGTGTGATGGCACTCAAAATAAACTGTTCCATTACCTTACCAGGTACTGAGGTTAGACTGACTGGCCTATAACTTCCCGGATCCTCCTTCCTGCCCTTCTTGTGAATGGGCATCACATTGGCCAGCTTCCATCCATCTGGAACCTCCCCAGTGAGCCAGGACTGTTGATAAATGATGGAGAGTGGCTTCACAAGCTCATCTGCCAGCTCCCTCATCACCCTGGGATGGATCCCATCTGGTCCCATAGATTTATGAACATCCAAGCGGCTCAGCAGTTCTCTGACTGCCTCCTCCTGGATAACAGGGGGACCATCCTGCTCCCTGATACCATCTACCAGCCCAGGAGGACAGTTATCCTGAGGACAAACTGTCTTTCCCATAAAGACTGAGGCAAAGAAGACATTAAACACCTCTGCCTTCTCCCCATCTGCAGTCACTGAATTCCCTCCCGCATCCAGTAGAGAACTGAGGTTGTTCTTACCTTTCCTTTTGCCATTAATATATTTGTAAAAACATTTTTTATTATCCTTCACAAAAGTTGCCAAATTAAGTTCTAACTGAGCTTTGGCCTCTCTAATTTTTTTTCTGCATGCCCTAACAATCCCCTTAAATATTTCCTGAGATACCTGACCCTCCTTCCACTCTTTTTATTCCTTAGTTCCTTCATGAGCTCCTTGCCCATCCAGGCTGGACATTTGCCTTGTCGACTCATCTTTCGGCACACAGGGACAGTCTGTTCCTGTGCCCTCAAAATCTCTGTTTTGAAGAACGCCCACCCTTCCTGGACTCCTTTGTTTTTAAGGGGTGCTTCCCAAGGAACTCTCCGAATAAGTCTCCTGAATAGGCCAAAGTCTGCCCTCCAGAAGTCTAATGTGAAAGTTTTATTGATGCCCCTCCTTATTTCACCAAATATTGGAAACTCTATAATTTCATGATCACTATGCCCCAGATGGCCTCTGGGCCATTTGTATGGTTTTAATAGGTAAAGCACATGCAGTGCACTCAGGCCCTATCAGAAGCTTAACCAGTTGAGCAAGTCTGATGCAAAAGATAAAAAAAACCCATCTGTGTGTGTGAGATGAGGATCAGAAAAAGTCAGAGAGCCAAACTACTACTGTGAGGATAAAAAAAGAAAAAAGCAATGGTGCAGTTGTAGTAAAGAAGGCTTAGGAGACAGATTGGATGAGGTTGCTGCATGGAGAAGCACAACAGCCATTGACTTGAATGCTTGACAGGAGCAGATCATGAGAAAATATTCTTGCTGTTGGTAATGAGAATAAGCACAGGAGGAGGCACACTGAGCACACCTTTCCTGGTATTGCTGCGGCTGAAAAGCATCTTCCTCAAACACATTGTCAGAATCTCTGCTGCAGCGGGAATCTGCATATAGGCAATCACTTGTTAAGGAACATGTTTCTGGTGTGTTCTAATATACAGTGTAACTACTAGGTATATTTTGAAGAAGCTGTAAGATCCAGTCAGGTGAATAAAAGTTGGCAAATCAAAGAAGATTGGAATATACAAATAAGGAAGCAGTTATTGGCAGTGGGTTTGCTACTCCTAAATGCTATCAGGCTGTTTTCTTAATATGCATTCCAGAAAAGCTGGCTCTTGAGAAGACTAAAGAGAGAAGCAAAGTGGTTTTGTGGATCAGTCCCCTTTCTCCTTCAGAGGAATCAGTTCTGTTATCTACTGTTCTCCTTCATGTTCAGTTTGCTTAGTCTCTCATCAGTTTTTTCTCTATTTTATTTTTCCTCCCTTACAAAAATAATTCATTTTCCAAGTCCAGGCCAGCTTGGCAACATTTCTTTAAAGCTGTGCTTGCCACATGGTGTTCCTCTTCAGTGCAGGCCTCAGCTCTTCTCCTTTTCCCAGCTGGACTACTCTTTGGGCTGATCTCTGAAGTCCCCACAGAGGACATGGAGAGGTAGTGGTCCTAATCTACATCTTTTCAGGAGACACATTGCAGAAGAACTGAGGTTTGGGGTCTTTCCTTGAGGAAAGTAGAGGGAAAGAAACAGGTGATTTTTTCTTTTTTTTCCTTAATGTGCCTGGAAAGAGAAGAGCTGGAGTTGGATAAAGTGATAATGGCACATCTGGATCTGATCTCAGGGAAGGATTTTCAGGTGGGTTAAGTGGGAATGCTCTGGTTCTTTCAGAGCACTGCCACTGAGTGAGAAGGACCTCTTGTACATCATTCTGTGACAGAATTCAAGAAATTGGACTACATATTTGTCTGCATCTGGGCAAGAAGAAATTTAAAATTTATTTGTATTTCATTCTGAATATGTTAGGAGTTACAGGTTGTATTTATCTGTCACTCACTCAAAGGGTGATGCTGATACTTAAATCCAATTCTAAATCAAAAGCACCTCTAACCTGGGTGTAACAGCTCTGACAGGGTCTGACAGCCCCTTTTGAGAGCTCTAGACTATTGCCTCATGCAAGTCAGTGTAGGTATACGGAGAGTTCTCTTTAATGAAAATAAATCCTGTTATTGCTTTTAGGAAGTATAGTTTATTTCAGAACCTCATGGGAGAGATTAATTAATGCAAACAGCAAGATTTCTTAAGACCAAAACATTTTGGATTCACCAAATGTTTAACTACAAGTTATACTAAAAAAGCCTAAAAATTACACTGAGTATCTGCAGCTCTCATCTGAAACAGAACCATTTGTGTAAGCTGGTAACACATTTGGTTGTATTTTAGGGTTTTCTGTATCAGATTCCTAAAGAAAGTAATTTACGTTTGAAGTAGTAGCTCATTTAATTGCATTCTTTATTCTTGCAACTCTAGTTTGTAGTATATAGTGTCTGATATAAAGTCTCTTTTTTTTTAAGGCCCAAGGAAAAGGAAACATTGTGGACTATAAGAAGGTTGGTAAATTACATTTATATCTCATTTTTAATATTTTAAAAATATTTTCAAGGATATTCTTGACGGTTGAGAGAAACTTCCTTATTAAAGCTAGGTTGTAAGTTGTGTGTGTGTATATGAAGGCAGGGAGAATGGCTCGTGCAATTTCTTGATTCTAAAAAGCCACAAATAGACAGCTGGACTGTAACTATGAAATGTAGCTATTTAATAATAGTATTTTAATAATGTATCTAATAATAGTAATTTAATAATGTAGTTATTGAATAATCATTTTACTGTCATTTCTTCCATTTACTTCTCCAAACTCAATTTTCAAACCAGGCTTCTGATGGCTTTTACTGTCCTTTTTTTCCTGGAGTCATTTGCAGGTTAGATCCTATCAGTGGTCTCTCTCTTTTGGTAGAGTACACTGCTAAGTTTTTTTTAAACTCACCTTAATTCCATGCCATCTATTAGAAAATATACATATACACGTGTTTTACAATAATTTGGTTTCTTCCAGTCCCCATTACAACTTTTAGCTTTACAGCACTGTGTTTTCTACTTCTCCATAATAAAGGCAGACCTGAACTAAGTAGCTTAACTACTGGAAGTAGCTGGGACACCTTAAAACTCTTGAAGGGCTGCAGGAGATGGCTGACAAGGTTCCCCTGGTTAAATATTGGAGCACAGCATGCTTGTGGTGGAGAGAGAAGATGACATTGTGTCCCCAGCTCACTGAGCATGAGCCTGTTCTGAGTCTTAAGTCATGAGGTCCAGTCAGTTATCTCTAGCATCAGTGGGAAATTATATATAAATTACTGAGCTACATGCATGACTGAGAATTGCTTCTTGAAGTGGGGCCTGAAGAGTGTTACAGCTCTGGCTGATTGCTGCTCATATGGAAGGCTAACACACAAGTATGGGTCAGATTATTGTAATTATTCTCTATTAAGAAAAATTGCAATTTGGATTATTAAAAAACCTCTCTGCCCTTCCTTCCTCTTAGAACCTAAGAAGGATCTCAACCTTACTTTGCTATTTAAAATCATTATGCTTTTAGGTTTTTCTCTACAACAGTCACAATTGTATCAGTTTTCTTTCTTCTAAATCACCACTGAGAGCACCAAATTTATTTTTCAGATAAAATTTTCAGAGTGTCTTGGGGACACTCCTGTGAATGTTTAAGCTAGGTTACTTACTTTTGCATGTCCAGAATGGGTTTTCTCCTTTTAATTGTTACAATTGTGATCCACACAGCATCATCTCCATACTTTGAAAAAAAAAAGGCAAAGGGGAAAGAAAAGTATCTAAATTTGCTTTACTAAATTAAACATTTGTCAGAGTATTCTGTATTTTGACTGAAATTATTTTGTATCTTGGATCCTTCACATGGAATTAAAAAACTTATAGTATGCTTAGGCAACTTGGACACTTGAATAAAAGGTAAAGAAGGAGAGAAAGTCCTTCTGGTTTTGTATTTTGAGCAATTGACTTCTGTCAGGAAGCACATGATTTTTGCCAGCTTTGGGTAGTTATCTCTTGCACAAGCACAGATATTGTGAGTTTAGTGACGATAGTGAAAAAATTCTGCATGTTTTTTTTGAGTTCAAACAACAATCAGTTTGGGTTTTTTTTTTTAGAAGTCAGTTTCAAAAACCTAGGCTATCATGTCCCTCTTTTCTGTGTTTGTTGGTTTAAAGTAAAAGTGGTCATTAGTTATATCCATGCTAAATGAACTCAGGAACCTGTAGCTGTCCCCGGCAGAATAACTGGACCAGCACATGCGCACAGCCAATTAGAGGGCATGTTGTGCTGTGTAAATTAGTATTTTTTTTTTTGCTTTTTGTTGTGTTGTCTTTTCTTCTGCATCACTAAGAGTCAGTACTTTGCACATTGCTCAGTCTTTTCTTCTCAGCATCACAGTCCCTTCTCATCTTTCTATTCAGTTGATACAGTTACTTTAAGGTTCCTAATCAAATCTGGGAGCTTGTTTCTCTTTGAGTCTTCAAAATATCTCCTCTTTAATTTTGTAAAAGCAAAGATCACCAAAACTAGCTGTAGAACTTTTGAAAATTTTGATTGTTTTTCTTCTCTTAGTTTTTATTACGGACTTCAGTGTGCCACTTAGTTGAGATAAAAATATTGTTCCTTTAGTTAAACTCAGAAATACATGTATACAAAAGTTGTTCGCTGTATAGCCCACTTAAGAAAGTTTTACCTTGCTGCATTTTCAGTTAAAATAATGGAGGTAAATTTGAGAAATTGAGATCTGCATATTTAACATGCCTCCTTAAAAGGCAAAAGTCTTATTTCAATTTTGAGGCTGTTTAAGAATTTTGAATTGTTCTTTTGATGGATGTTATATTAAAATGGTACCCCTGATTTTTTCCACTGATAAAAAAATACCTGTATTGTACCAGCAAGTTTAATGAGGTCTCTGACACAAATGTAGAAGTGAAATGCTTTCTGTTAATTTAATTAGATTTGAGACTGTCTTGTCAATAAGGTCACTATGTTCTGCAAAATTTTTTAGATTTTTTTTCCTCCCTGCTTTGCTCAATCTTTTTATCAGAAGGATTTGATATCACTAAAAGATTAAGGTCTGTGTTTCTGAATATTTTTTCTCACATTAGTATCAGTGTTTCACCCTGTTTTTTCTTATACCATCACACCACATCCAGACAAATTATTGATCCATCATTGTGGTGTTTGAAAGTCTCTTCCAGAGATGAAAAAATTGTTTCAGCTGTTTTAGTGGTGTTTCTCAGCAAGAGGGAAAGTACCCATAGAAGTCAGGGACAAATTTCATGTGTGCATTGAAAGAAACAGCAACTTTCTTGTCCCCCTCATTTGTATGTGGCAAAAATCTCAGACTTCTTAAAATCAAAAAGCTTTTATCCATTTTACATCTACCTTGCATACAGGATAAGCTGCGTAATTATCAAACAACAAATTTAGATTCTCAATTTAATTGTTACCACTTGATAATATTGATTAAAAACTCTCTGCTAAAGTCGAGGCCTTAATGGCGCTTGGCATTATACAGGCTTGTTAAAGGAGTGTAACAAAGGCATACCTAGTAGCAGAAATGAGTAAGCTAGAAATAATTCTTGTTTTCTGGCCAAGGCTCTAGAAAAATAATAACATAATACTAAATAAAGAAATAAATCCTGTATATTGCAGCTGATGACTACACTATGCAATGATTTGTTACTTTTCTAAATGCAGTATTCAGGAAAGATAAATTAAGTCAAGTGAGAGAGGATGTAGCAAAACTTTTTTTTTTTCCCACTGTTGTCGATTTGCTCTGCTGTCTGTTACAGAGGCCTTTCATCCAAACTGGCATGGGAGGTATGGCACAGTGTGGCACAGTACACTGTGACATATTTTCTTGGTTTGTGTACGAAATATTGTGCACTACATCAACTCCAGGAGCTGAGATTGTACAGTGCTGGAAGAGCATGAGTCAGGATGGGGTAGATCCAGCTGTTCGTACACTGCATGGCACTAAAGGCTTGACTTCCCATGTGGTAGGAAAGAGAGAAGAAAAATGGGAAAGGTCTCGTGTGGTTACAAGGAGGTTTCTCAGCAGTGCCCTACTGCTGTGCTGCTGATAAGTAACAGTAGCACGGTGCCATCCAGTCGTGCCAGGCAGAGGTGCAGGCTGTCCTTGCCCACCCCGCTGCTCACAGCCACGGCGAGTGCGGCCGTCCTCTGCAGTGCTGGCTGCGGCTCTGCAGCCCCGTGGCGTAAGGGACACTCATCCCGTGCCTTTGTTTACATGCCAGGGAATCATCATGAGGTGTGTCATGGGATTGTAGGCCACAGACTGTTCACTCTCTTGCTCCTGAAATGCAGCAAAGAGTTAAAAACAGAGGGTTGTTGTTTGTAGATGCTTATGACGTGTTGGTCTTGCATGAAGATTTGTCTTGTTTGTTTTGGAGCAAGCACTGCCATTAGCTCCTTTTGTTATCTATAATAAAAAACACAGCATAGTCAGTGATTTAATGAAGATGGGGTTTTTAGATGTGTTAGTAGTATTACAAAAGCATCCGAAACCATTCAGATGAAGCAATTTTCTTATTTTTTGGAATTAATATCTGAATTATCAAGGTGTAATCCAGTACCAACAATCAGTTGCATCTTTGTTTGTAATCAGTGGGTATTTTCCCACTTCTTTGGGGTGAGAACCCAGCATAACTTTTGTTTCATTAAAGCAAATAATCATCACATGTTTTAACATAAATACCAAGTTGATTGCTTGTGTATGCTAAGATGACAATTAACAATCACTGTTTGCATTAGTGGAATTTAAGAAAATTACACTTTTTGGTAAAGAGTCTTCACAACTGCCATTGTTTAGATTTAAACGCTAGTGGGTCTTGTTAAGTTCATTGTGAAAGACATGGAAAGGCATTGGTGTCCCTTCTAAAATAACAAAGAGTCTGTACAATCAATCAGTGTCTCAAGATGGCTTGTAATTTTTTGGCAAAGCGTATTGTAAGAGCTGTGTAACAGCAGTGTTCCCTGTAAGCAGGCCATCTTTCCTCTCCTGTTGGGGACAGCCCTCCCCACATTTGGTCTCATCCTAGATATAGTGTGAGTTTCAGTTTGAAGTAAAAAGAAAATTTTTCTGTTTGTCAGATGAATAAAGAAAATAAATTCTACTCTACTAATGGAGGCTTCTGCAGGGCGCTTGGGCCCTTTGAAGATGCATTTCTTTACCTTTTGTACAGAAAAAGTTTCTCAGAAAATATTTGATAAATACTGCCCCCATTTCAGCTGGCATATCATGCTGCATATAGCCCACAAAGATTAAAAAAAAAAAAAAATTTAAATCCTATGATGTTATGAAGTGATGCAAATAAATGATTGTCCAGGGAGTTTTTGAGAAGGAAGAGCTCAACCCTGTGTCCAGCCACAAGAATGGATGCTGAAACATTCCAAAGTACTTCTTTAGAAAACAAAGGAAAAAATTGACGAAATTGATCTACTACCTGTGAAATATGTAGATACTTGTTCAAGGTAACATTTCAGCAGTCTAAAACACCAGTGCTTATTGAGCATGCTGTTCCCACAAAAGAGAAAACAAATTTAGAAAAGCCAGTGCAGAACACTGCAGACACTTAGAGCATTATTCAGTCACTTAGCCACAGATCAATTTAGATTTTGGGTTTTGGGATTTCTTTTTGTTTCAGCAAGTACTATGCACTTCAGAAATGTAGAATGTTTTAGCTCACTTCAGGATTAGAGAGAATGCATGATATTCAAAGATTTCAGTATATAACCAATTATCTGGTTTAGGATCATCCTTCTAAAACAACATCAAAGAAATCTGAAGTTAATTTTGATATTTTGCCACTGAAATAATTAACCCTAGGTTGGACTATGGAAAAAGAATCAGGAATTTTAGTGCTCTCTTTCTCCCATTGCATATAAAGTCTACTACAGCCAAAATATTCACCACGTATTCAGTGAGTATTCCCACCCCGCCCCATCCTGCCCCTGATTTGTTGCTCCCTACAGGTAGCACTGTGTGAAAGGAATCTTCTTTCCATTGGCTGGTGAAGCAGAAATGTCTCAGCAGAGAAGATTTGAAATTAGTTGACTTTTTACTTGAACACCTGCTTAGTTTTTGACTCTTTTAGTTCTTCAGTCTCAAATCCAGCAGTTCCTAGCTTGCCTCTTTGACCTCTTGCTGCCCTCAGACCAGCTGTTCTGTCCAACAGCAATCCGGAGCAGTTGGTCTGAAAGGCAAATCCTTCACTTCTGTGGAATGGATGAGAAATCCTCTCTTCACCTTTTTAAAACAAACGCACTGGGAAACATGGTGCTTTGAACTCTATTCACAGAATCATACAGTAATTGAAGTTGGAAGGGACCTCTGGGGGATGTCTGGTGCAGCCTCTCGCTCTAAGCAGAGCCAGTATGGGTTTGCTCTGTTAAGTTTCGAGTATCTGCAAGGGCACAGATTGCAAAACAGTGCAGATATGTTGTGGAGGAGATCATGTCTCATCTGAGCCTAAACTTGGCTGTGCTATTGCAAGACTATTCTTTAAGCTGAATTTAAATAACCAAAACCCAGTTGGTGATTTTTTCAGAGTCTTGGCACTTCTAGAATGAAGTAAGGCTTTAATGGCAATGGTCTGAACAAAAGCTTGAAAGTAAAAATGCAGTATTCCAGCATATCTAGCAGTTCAACTGGAGAA
This sequence comes from Edolisoma coerulescens, assembly GCA_013397115.1. Taxonomy (NCBI): domain Eukaryota; kingdom Metazoa; phylum Chordata; class Aves; order Passeriformes; family Campephagidae; genus Edolisoma; species Edolisoma coerulescens. Next base: position 127,610 of record VWZW01006556.1, read on the forward strand.
AAGTGTAGCTAAGCAATCTGTGTTTTGACTTGTATTCAGTTTTAATTACTGAATATCATTCCAAAGAAGGTTGTGTGGATTAAATTGTTCCTGCAAGTGGAAATATGCACAAAATTAAATATGCCATATAAGTAGAGACTAAAAGAGCAGATTCTTATATTTCGAAGAAATTAATGAGGCAGCTTAAATAAAGTTTATAAAGTAAAAAATAAAAGCAGTTAATTTTGCTTTTCTGTTCATTTGCTGCAAAAATTAGCTGCTCCTATCCAAATTTAAAAATAATACATCTACACTGGGTACATTGATATTTTTTTTTCTTCTGCATCCTTAGTTTGTGAAGTTCATTACATGAAATTATTGAAGCTCAAAATTTGAGAGAGAGTCTGAAAATGTAACTGTAATACAACCAAGAGTACAACTTATGTCTTAAATTAGGGGGCTTTGCCATACAGCAGGGCTACTGAAGCCTGGTTTCTTACGGAGTTATTTCCTGTATTTCTTTAAGAACTATCCCACTACAAAAAGCCAAATTTTTACAACTGCAGCTGAGATAGAGGTAGCATGCAGTCTGGTTAGTTCAGAGTGGTTTGCCTCTGTGTATGCTTATTTGAGTTGACCAGCTGCTTCTGCAAATGGAATATAAAACAGGTAAGTTTTTGAGGGCTATAAATTGTTCATTACATAGGATGATCTCTAACTGAAAAGCTGAGGAAGGAGCTTGCCATATAAGCCGGTATTTTCCATTTTGACATTCCTTGAACTTTGCTGGGAAGCATTCAACAGCGGATTAGGCTGATTTTTGTGTAGTGATTCCTCTGCCTATAGTTTGACACGAGCTTTGCGATTGTATTGGCTTCAAAGCAGTGCGTGTGTCTGAGGGCTTACACAAGACAAGCGTGTAAATGGATTGTGTTCTTGTGTTAGGATTCTCCCCCTTCCCAGACTCTGCTCTTTCAGCTAAGTCATGGTACATATATGTGAGCATATACATGCCTAAGCTAAGCTCCTCTGGCTTTTGACCAATTTGAAGACTTTCTAGAAGCTGTTCTCTTTCCTGTTTACACCCCAATATGTACTTCCATGCGTATTAGAAGTTATGCTAATCCTTTTTAATAAGCCTTAGCAAATCAGCAGGGTTTGCTTCAAGATGTGTGGGTTCTACTATCCCACAAGGTTGTGCCCCAAAGAAGGGGGAAGGGACACCTTTGCACGCTGCTAGAGCACCTCATCTCACCTATCCTCACCTTTGCTGCAGAGCCCTGGAAATATGGCTGATTCCCTCTCATTAGAAGACATGTTGAATTAGCTATGTGATGCATTTATGCCTTGGGGCAAGTTCCTTTCCAGCACACAGTGCAGGAAGATTCCAGCTGAAGAGAATAAAATTTTTATGAACTGGGACTTCAACACTCAAGTGCTGTAATATGCTTTCAGCTAATTTCATCTTTAAATACAGATAATGAATCCACTTTCAGATAAGAAGCATCATTCATTCTGCATGAAAGAAAGTGGGTGACTTACAATTTGGTCATATCTAGGATTTTATATATATATATATACATATATATGTGTATGTATGTATATGATTTAAACTAGATAGGTAAGGTCATACTGATGCATTTTTAAAATATTTTTGGCACTGAGCTGTGTATTGATGGAAAACATGACCTAGGAAACCCTGTATAGTTTGTTACTGTGGGTACCTGTATCCAAGAAAAGCCATTTTTTTAAAAAGCTGGTGCAGTGATGTAAGACAATTGTGAAAGCCAGGTGGGGCATGTTAAAGATCATGAAAAGCCCTAATGCTTTTGGAAAAATCAAATCCCAAAGATCCGCCTGGCCTTTGTTCCCAGGCTCTGGCATGAGGCATCAGGTTGGAGTTGGTCTGGGAACATCTGTATTTTAAAGTAGAAAACGTAAGTGTTTCATGTCAGTCTCATGATGCTGTTCAAGAAAAAATACTAATTAAAAATTTAAAAAGCCCTTAATAAGAGCTATTTAGAGCTTCTGCTAAGTTCAGGTATGGGGAAAATAACATGTTTTGTTTTGTCCATTTTGTTTGTATTATTTCATAGGAAATTTAACCCGTCATTTACCCAATTTTTTAGGTGCCAAATCTTTCCAGCAACTTGCTGTGAAATGTCAGTTTTTCCATGAAAGTATTTTCTTTCTCATATGGTGTATCACCAAGCCTTTGTCAAATTCTGCAGTCTTACTGATAAAGATGGAGTTTGCATGAGTTCAGTGTGATAGTTTACCACATCTTACTGACAAAATTTGCTTTTGTCCACTCTGACCAATGTAATCAAACGGTCTGTAAATAGAAACCCCTATTGCAAAATACAGTCGTTCCACCTGTGTCATCCTCTGCTGGTTTCCAAAAGCAGGGGATGGAATGGGTGTTCATAAAATGCAGGTTTTTACTGCGGAAAACTGGAGCGTGAGCGAATGGCTGGTTTGCCAGTTCTGCACAAAAGCTCTCAGGCAGTGGCTGAGGTATGAAATGCTCAGATATTTAAAAAATTTTAATTTTTTTTTTAGTTTAAGTGTGCCCTTTGGAGAGCCAGCATCTTTCAGGTGATGAAGTAATGGGTGGTGTAGTTTAAATTACACACATTTTCACTGTAGTGGGGAGCTAAAGAGAGCAGCTGAGAGGATTTAAGGACTTTGTCTGATGGCTTTGGCTCTGCCTTAACCTCGGGAAGAGGTGGTGGAAGCCCTGTGCTCCCAGAGATAATTGTGCACTGCTGAAACACCGCCCCCCCCCAACGATGTGCCTGTGTTTTCCAACAGCTGCAGGAAGCGATCAAGGCTGGCAAAGGTGTGACTTCTGCCATCGACCTCTGCCGCTGCCATGGAAACAGAGCACTGGCAGCCCTGGAGCGATTCCCTCCCTCGGAAGCCAGGGACGCCTTGGCCAACATTGTCTACGCCGTGACCAGGTTTCCCTGACCTGCCGCTCCAGGAGGAGCATCTCTCCCTCCACAGGTGGAAGCAGCCCAGCAGGGACACCAGTGCTGCCTCACACCTCTGATCACCTCATCCCATCCCGGCAGAGGAACGCGCGCTCGCTGCCACCGCCACCAGCAAAATTCGGGAGAGGAAAGGAAAAAGGTCTCGGACGGTTTTTGCTTGTCGTGCCAGAAGTGCACTTGAGGCTGCACCGGTAGAAATAATTAATGAGTCCCGTTTCCGTGACCTCAGCAAATGGACAGGAAATAAGTCGGTATTGATTGGGCACCAGCGGGGACGGCGCCAGGGCGGAGGCCGGTGGTTTTCCTGACAGAGGGAGGGATAGAGGGAGGGAGGGATGGAAGGGCGTGAAGATCCAGGTGTCACGAGAAACCCACTCAAACCTGCCCAGAGAAAGTGAGCTGCCGAAGCTGGGAATTAATGTACCCTTATCCAAGGGGAAGGGCAGTTCGGGGGATTAACGGGGGAAAATCCCTCTCTGTGAGCAGTCATGTCTCCTCACACTGTTTTTATGTATTCAAATGTAAAATTACTGTGCCTAATGAGTTCTGTATTTGAGAAACTTGCTGAGAAAATGTGTCAAGCATGGTAAGTAGGAGATTTAAAATATTTAATCAAATATTAATTTGGCTCTGTTAAGGGAACTGAGTGCCTGGAGTTTATACTGTGCCTATGTAAAGTGTTGCTCTGGGTCAAAGAATGAAGTTTTTCCAACTCTTCTGGGGGAGGGAATATCCCTCCCTCAGATCCAGCAGTTTGTTTCGACAGAATCTTACACAAAAGGGTTTCCTATATTTGTGACACTTGTGTTAATTTAAGCCAAATAAATGTTAATTTGTAATGCTAGACATCAGCCCTTGGCAGAAAGGAAGAAGGAATGCTCCTCTGTGAGTAGTCGCTGCACTGAATCAAATGCAGAAAATACCGGAGAAGTTTTGAACCTCAGTGTGTTGGATTTTCAAGTCCAATTACAGACAGCTTATAAGGTGTATCAGAAGCCTGCAATTTGAGACCGTCTCTGTTTTGTTCATAGGAGATGATTTTTGTGGTTTGCACGCGTGCAATCTGAGAATGCCGTTGACAAGAAGGCTGAGTTTACATAAATGATCTGGATTGAGACTCAGCTACCTTTCTTCCTTCTGTGGTGTAATTACAGCCCAATCTGGAGACAGCTAGCACAGCAAACAGATTTCATTACATCCCTCACTCAAACACTAAGTGGAGTTATTTCTGTTAAATTCTCTTCTCCCTCCTTTTCTCCCTGCACTCCCTCCCGTCGCACAGCTTGTTTGTCATAGATCAGCGTGTTGCATTCCACCAAATGAAAAATATAAATAAAAACTCTATCCTCTAAAAATATACTGAAAATACATCCTGTGTAATGTACATAATATTCTGTGTACATTCTGCCCACATTATACCATGATATTTTATGTATAATAAGCATCCTTGAGTCACAATCTTTGTTCAGCAGCAGCATCCAGAGCTCAGGACTCACTCTGCTCTGGAGAATGGCTTCAACACCAGACCCCTTCTTACTTTCCCTCTTGCCTGCCCAGGCATTTTCTCTCTTCCCAAGACTCTGGCACTTCTCCCTGAGTTACTGTTGCTGCTGCATCAGGGAGGCTGGACACAGAAGAGAAGCACTGAGAAGCATGGTTTATTCCAGGCAGTTACCCATGAAGTTCCCTGAAGTTCTCCTAATAAAAAACATGGTTGAAAGAAATACCTAAATTCAACCAGAGTTGTGTTTCAGCTTTCATTGGCTCTTGTTTTTACATATTACATAAAGTAAGAGCCATTCATCATCTTTTCTTTGTTTTACATCTATGTTAATTGGTTTATAATGATTTAGGGCTGCAAAAAGCTTGAGTTGCTGGAGATATTCTGAGTCACTTCACCTGAGCTGTGTGAAAGAAATACCAAACACGCTGCAAAGTTATGTACACCTCGTTTATTTTTTCATGCAAGTACTAGTTTTTATTTGTGCTTGTTACCAATGAAGGGTAATCATCAAAAATTAATTACTTTTTTCTTGTACTTTACCACCAGAATGTTCTGATTGCTCTTAAATAATTCAACCTTAATTAAAAAAAATACCAAACAAACAATACGAATTGTTGCTTATCAATATTATCAAATAATCTTGTATTTAAGGTATTTGCCTGTAATTCTTCAGAAATTTTTGTTGTCTTGTTTCCTTCAGGTAAACTACAAGCAAAGTATTGTACCCGTCTGTCAGACTTCGGGTGAATTAGTCATTGCTGTGTACTAATGTACTCCTCACACCTCATACAGTTTCCGAGCAATGTGTAACCCTAGGGCTGTTCTGGTCTTATTTTTGTCTCCTTGCTTCCTTGTCCCCACCTACCTCTAAAGCAGGTCAGGGAGAAGGAGGCCTGTGGTCTGAGGAAGGCATTCACACCATTTATTTCAGTCACCCAGCTATTCAACCAGACATTCCTGTTGGCTGCTCCTCTGAACTTGTCCCCGGTATGGAATTGCTGCACCATTCCATGGATGCACAAAATACAGGACAACGTCCCAGCTGCTTTTTAAATGAAATTAAAATTAAAAAGTTACCCTGGTCTACTGCATCTTACTTGTGAGGGAGTTAATTTTCTTCGTAGTATCCTATACAGTGCCATGGTTTGGAAGTGTAACTAAACCAGCATTGCTCAGCCGCTGTGCTCAGCAGTGCTCACATGGACCCAAGGCTTTCTCTGCTCCTCCCTCCGACACCCAGCGAGGGGTTGGTTGTGGGCAAGGGGCAGGAGGGGGCACTGCTAGGACAGCTGACCTCAGAGATAGTCTGTGCTGTACAGTATCATGCTCAGCAGTAAAAACTGAGGATGGGGAGTGGGGATGTTCCGGGGGTCTCTTGCTTGGTCACTGTCTGGGCATCAATAGACTGGTATTGATTGCTTTTTTGTTGCTTATTTTTCATGGTTTTGTTTTCATTTTTTCCCCTTGTACCTATTAAACTGTCTTTAACTCAACCCACAAATTTTCTCACTGTTGCCCTTCTCTGGGGTAGAGTGTGGAGACATTTCTCTGCTAATGGTTAGGGATTTTTAGAAGAGTCTACTAAAATTGTGTCTTTTATTGGTGGCATTAATTTCAGTTTCCCACTGAAATTCCCAGTATTTTTGACCTTTAGGATTGTAGCCTCAAACTGTTCCAGGAACAGAAGTAGTTCAGTACAAAGCTCTCTCTGGTCTGAGAGTCCCCTTGCCCCCACTCATGCTCACTGAGCTGAAGCACCAGCAAATACCAAGGGAAAGTAGGGTATTAATCATAAGGCACTTTTAGTGGACTATCTTCAGACAGTCTGCTTATAGTAGACTACTCTTCAGATCCCCCTCACCTGTTTGTAAATACTCTTTGAATGATTTTGCACATTCGGTATTTTAGTTAAGGAGCGAGTCACGCCAAATACAAAAACCCCTTGTGTGCCTGACTCTGGTCTCACACTGCCTCAGCTGGATGGAGAGGAATGCTGCTCCCTGTTCCTCTGGGCTGGGCACAGAGGGTGGGATGTACCACATCAAACTTGGCTGGACATGTCTAACCCCAGATGTGCTTCATCTCAGCCCAGAAAATACCTCTGTGAGGGACTGTATCCATCCTTTAACTACACAGAACTAGAAACCCACAGTACATCCCACTGTGGGGGGCAGTGAGTGAGCAGCTCTGAGGTGGTTAGCTGCCATCCAACACAATTCTTTTTGGTACCCAGGATGGGATGCATAGGGCTCAAGATAACAAGATGTTTGACCAGAGTGTGCTAGAGGGAGCCTCTTAAACCTGTTTAGCTATTGCTGGTCATGATGTTGACTTACTCCTCTTGATGCAGATTTATTTGTTCCCTTACCCACTCCCTGTCATGCTCGAGAGTGAGCACAACAATTTGAGAGCTTGTTGAAGGCTGGGTTTGTCTTCTGCAGTTTGCTGTGCTATGTAGCACTTGGTTGTGTTTTCCCTTGGAGAACTATGATGAAAGCACTGGCCCTGAGCCTAATCTGGTATTTGGGCTCTGCATTGCTGCTGTCCCAGTACTTTGGGAACCATCTCGTGGAGATAATTAACAATTACACCTTTTCTCTCTTTTCCTCTGAGAGACAGTTTGTGGAGGAAAAAACGGCACCTTCCCCTTCACCTTGTTACAGTGACTCTTCGGGTAATCAGAATGTTCACATCAGTGTGAACAAGAATCTGTATCCAGCTTTTCCTAGGATTAACTGAGTATTTAGGAATATCACACAGGGATGTGCCCTGAGGTTGTGTGGTCATGGGTGGCAAGGTATCTAGAGCAGTTTTTACCTCTGATGGTGTGGGACCTGACCCCCAAACAAGTACAGGATCCTGAAAAAGTGACAGTACGTTTGAGAAAATGATGCCCTGGCTGCACTAAAGGGACACAACTTATCACACGGTGCTGGGCCTGGCCTAAGCCTGGCAAGAACTGTTGGGCACCCTTAGAGGGCAGAGATGGTCTCTGGGTCTGAAGACACACAAAAAGCACCACGGCTAAGCCAGAGACCCACCTCTCAACTCTATTAGTTACCCCTATAGTCAAGAAGAAACAATGGAGGCAGAAGTCAATTCCCTCAGTCAGGGAGAAAGCTTCTCCCAAGAGGGAGCAGGAGGAGGAATTGGAGAGGCAGCTTGCTCTCAGAGCAGAACAGTCACAAGAACAGGAGCGGAAAGAGAGAGAAATCATGAACAAGCCAGAAATCATCAGCTCCTTATCCCTGAGTAAGCTGCAAGATACACATAAAGATTACAGCCATCAACCTGGTGAGCTAATTATCAGCTGGCTGCTGCAGTGCTGTGGTACTGGAGCCAACAGTCAGGAATTAGAGAGCAAGGAAGCCCAGCAGCTGGGATCCCTCACAAGGGACTGGGGATCAACAAAAGGACTGGAAAAGGAGCAAAAATCAGCAGCCTCTGGAGGCAGCTTGTATTGAGTGTGAAGAAGTATCCCCTTGAGAAAGATCTTGTAAACTATTAAGGCAAGAGTGGACAACTACTGAGAGTAGTAATCCAGTGTCTGAGGGAATTAGTGGTAGAGGTGATCTGCAGCAGCCTGGATAACCATCTGAAGACCCAGATGAAATCCAGTGCCTGTGGTCCATGCAGTGGAAGTTTGTATGGAGCAGTCATCGTATGCCAGCACCTGGTGCTCGTGACTTGGCCAGACATCAAGGCCCCAGCTGTGGGTAGATTGGCCGGTCTTCTCCAGCGATTCAAAGAGAATCTCTCTCCCACCCACCCCTGCAGGCCTGTGTCAGCTGGGGAGAGACTGTCCCAACAGTTCCAGCTATTCAAAGACAGTGTGTCTTCCTCCTGCTCCCTGCCAGCTGCCATCTAGGCTGACAAGGGAGCTGTTCTCTGCTCAGGGGGGAGGGTGCCATGGGCACGTTTGTGTTCCACCCTGTGGTTCTGTCTGCAGTACCATGAAAGCATGGGGCAGTGGGATGCCTTGAATGTGGAAGCTGGTATTTGTGAATTGTGAGGAATTTGGTGGCCAAAAAGGGCCCATACAGGAGAATTACCACTCTGGATGCTATTGAGCAGTTCCCCAGAGAGTGCAGAAGGACTGATACTGCCTTTGACCCCAGTGAGGAACTTCTGGTTTGCAGAAAAGGATCAGGTAATGAATACACCATCCAGGAACTGAGAGGCCCTGCGTCTGGCCAGGTGGAGGAAAAGGATTACCGGGTTTATTGGACTGCATGGATTCGGTGGCCTGGCACACCTGATCAGCTGGCTGTGCTTCTCTTAATGTAAGCCTCCATGTGCCTTGCCTTATTGGCAATAAAGAGTGCACACGTGGCCCATATTTGACTTAGTGTTGAACTTGACTGAAGTTGCTAAAAGATTGAAAAGCTCTTTTTGGTTTAATGGAAACATTAAGGAAGTGTTCTCTGGAGCTGCTGGGGAGTGCTTCTTGCCCCAAGCAGTGCTAAAGATGCCAGACCACTGTTCTCAGGGGTACAGCTGCTGGTGGGATCTCCCCGTGGCTTTTTCTTCTGAGCAGTAGTTGAATTTTCATCAGCACAAAAGGCTAACTGAGGCAACTGTGCCATGCTGCAGATTTGTCAAGGAAGTGGCTTCTGGGTCAGAGCACTGGCTGTCACTACTCTCATCAGCTACTTCAATCTCACAGAAGAGTGAGGCATCAAAATTTTTTTATTCTTTGTAGTCTTCAAAGTCTTTTACCTGCACAGTGTCTTACGAAAAATAAAGAGCTAAAGCTTTTCAGTCTCTCAAAGCAGTTCAAAGGGAAGAATATTTCCAGCTCTGGAAGTCATCTGTTCTGACGGTCTTTGAATTAAATTATCCTTTTTATTTTCACCTTTTGGAAACCAATCCCTAAAATGCATAAATTATTTACATAATTAGCATTCACGTGTTTCTCTTTTAGGCTAAGCCTGTTTCTCTAAAGCTAAGAGAAAGTGGTCATTAAGCTAAAATTCTTATAGCAAATGCCTTTAAAATAAACAAAAAGTACAGAGCTTGCTGTGAGTTGTGAAGGGGAGAAGAGGGTGACAAACAAATTGGCATCGATACACCAAAGCCTCGTGCAGTCACCTTTGTCCACCCCTTCATGCACTTGCACTTGTGCGTGACTCTGCCCGCAGCTCCCGGCGTTGCTGCCGTATTCCCAGCCCCCGACAGCAGCCGGAGAATGCTCGGGCTCCCCCCTGTGTAGGAGATTCCTTCTCTGCAGTGCGTGAAGTTGAGTTTAATTCATACCTATTTGCAAAATGCTTTTGTCAGTGTGCATCTCTTGAGGAAAGGCCACCTTTTTCTCCAAAACAGAAAGAGCAACCAGACGGTTTACCTACTACACTGGAAAGCAGCATTCTACCGACTTCACATGGTGAAATTGCAAGTCTGTCTGTAGGAGAAAAGAGGGATCATATCATACAAGAACATTCCTCTTGGCTAAGGGTGACAGGCAGGTGTCCTACTCATACCTAAAACAGTAGTTCTCAGATTTATCTGGTTTTTAAGAAATTTCTATATTAAATTCCATTTGAGGCATATTTTGATATATTGTGGAGGAGAATTGCAATTTTGCACCAACATTATAAAAAATCTTACTTTGAAATTTCCTTCTTTACCCTATTCCAATTTGTCTTCCTCCCTTCACCCCTTGCCCCAAATATCGAAGACTGAAAATACTCTGATTTATTATTAAACAATGCTCATCATTTTTAGTTTTAAAATTGTACACAAAAGTATTTTACTTGCAACAAAAACAATATCTTAAAACCAGACTTTTTTATGCCCTCAAAGATCACAGCAAATGACTGGCCTCAATTGCAAGGTTAGAATTTTAGCAGTTATTAAATGTCAAGTTATAAAAATTAAATGTTATGCAGAAGCCATTAGGAAAATCTAAAACAAGTACCAATAAGTTAGATTAATTTTTTTCCCCCAGAAAAGAATATGAACACTTATTTTAAAAAGCTTTACTCTCTGCAGAGGAGTGTGATGGTTTTTCTATGTGACCAGCTTATCCGAAACACAGCGTGGTTAGGAAATGAGGCATTTTTCCCTCTTGGCTAGTTTTGATGAAAGCTCTCCAAGTTGCACATTGTGTCTGAACATTTCTTCATTCATAGCATGTGCCCATCGAAAACTGTTTTCTGTTTGCAGCATTTCAGCTGTACTATTTATAAGCTCGTTGAACAATGCTACTAGAGGCTGTAAAAGGTGTGTATTTCATATGCAAATCACTAGCAATAATTTTCTACAATTACACTTAGTTGCTTGCATCATTATTTTCATAAAAAATGGGTTTAGCGGGAGAACATTACAGAAAAAATGTCTGTATTAGTAAGATTTATTTTTAATCAAACAATTTTATTTATATCCAAAGTATAAAAACTGTGAATGTCCCTACCTCTGCTCACATGCTGTAAGACCACAAGCAGTGTACACTGCTTTTAGATGTAATGTGCTAACATATTTTGCAGAAAAATAAACAGGCTTTAAACATCTAGAATTTCTTAAAGATGACTGCTGCTTCTAAAAGTGGTCACATTAATGATTAGAAGTATTTCTTACATAAACTTTTATGAAAAGTAATTGCTTTCAATCGCATTCTATTGTAGTAATAACCACTAAGCAGGTGATTTTTTTCTTCTTGTAAAGCCAGGTCCCCACAACTAGTTTTAATTAAAAATTCCATCCAGATTGAATTTTCACCAATTTCAAAGGGAAATTCCTGTTGGATAAAATGCATTCACCTTTTAAATTCATGATTGTTCTCAAAGTCACTACTGTAGGGTATGACTAGGTTATACTAGATGGGTTATAACTAGGTGGAGTAAGGCATCAAGTAGCCATGAGGCAGAGATTCATGTTAATACAAACTCAGAAGGGAAGATTGCCATCCACCCAAAGAGCAAGGTTCAGGAGTAGCTTCCCAACAGTAGTGAGGGTAAAGACTGAGAAGGGAGGATCCCCAGCTGCTTCTAAGACACTGACTTTTTTTTGTGAAAAGGACCGTATAATATGTTGGCCCTGACAGAAGCAGTTGGAACTCAAAAAACCTCGAAAAGCTGTTTTAGTTTCAGGACCTGAAACAAGGAGGATTCCTACAATCTGAATATTGCTACTTTGATTTGAGAAAAAAGATGTTTACAGACAAAAAAATAAAAAGCTAAATCATCCAGCTGAGTTCTCAAAGAAACCTAGTTTTCTACATTGCTTCACAATTTTCTTTCTAATATTGTTGCAAGCATTTGAACTTACATATTTTAGTGAGGTATGAGTCTATGCAACTGGTCCAAAATATTCTTTCTCCATACAATGGGCAAGATATGGAACTGAGTGTTTAGCACACAAAGGAGAGTGTGCTGTTTGCACTTGATTGGGAGATGTGGATGTCTTTGAGAGAAAAGACTTTCCGGGCTGTATTTACCTCTTCTGGATGTAAAACAGAACTTGGCAAACAGACCTTTATGGGATAAATGTTTGATTGTTCAGGGTTAGTTATGGTGTCGATAATAGGATGACTGTGCATTAAGTGAGCATTACTTCTTTTTAAATGCAAAGCTGTGAAATAGCGCACAATGGCGCAGTTCTTGGCTGAACTAACATAGAGTAAAGAGAACTGCGATTTCATTGCCAAGAGATTAAAAGAGGCTTATGCTTCCAAGAGTGAAGTTGCTCAGATTTGTCAGTTTTTAAACAGTTATGGATGCAACTGATGTCTAAGTAAACTGCTGCAGCACAGAAGGAGAATTTAGGTTTCTCACTGGGTTAAGTTACTCTATTCTTGAAGCTCCTTTACATTTCTGTTCTACTCTTCCACTGCGGCTTCAATATGATTTTTATTTTAAGACTTTTATATAAAATTCTTCTTCCTTTGGTGCTCAAGTGTTACATATCTGCTGTTCTTGCCAGTACACTCTGGTGCTACTTCAGGCTAGAAAAGGGTTTTCTTATAATGAGTGTTCATTTTTCCGGAACTTTTTCTCTGTGAGCTAAACTCCTAAGATTTCCAACCCACATGCACTTGGAGATGAACTGACTTGTTTTTAAAATCCAAAGATGCCATTTATATTCTCAGCAAGCTGCACAATTATGATACTTCTTGCCCATCTCTGTGAAGTCTAGCTAAACAGCAAATGTTGAAGTTTCCAGTGGCATCTATCATTGTATCTAAGAACAAGAAGCAGTGTTGCTATAAAATTTAAAAAACCCCAGAGTATCATATAACAATTCTGTTTCTTGAGAAAAAAAAACCAATTATATTAACTGGCACTCTAAACCAGTGTTTCCCAACTAGTGTAGTATTTTGCTGGCAGAACCCTCCAACACTGCTTGCAGCCACAGGAAGTTTAAAAATATAAATAAAGTTCAGGTGTCTGCCACTGTTCATTTCTGCCTGGGTTACAGCAATGTATGGATATTGCCCGCAGCATGTTACTTGTTCAGTATTGTTGCCTGTGGGCCAACAGAGGTTCCAAATATTCCTGTGCAATATGTCCATACATGTCCTTTCAGTCTGACTGGCAGTGAAGAGCACGAAGGTATGCAAAGTTTGTTATCAAGTTGCCTTATTTGCCAATAAATATTTTAGTTTTATAAACACTGAATTGCGGAACACATTTTACTGCAAATCAGATGAGTTAATTGGACCGATTTTTTAATGGTGCTTTTCAGATCCTTTAAATTCAAGGCAGAAGATTTTGGAACCTGCATTCTTTCTTTTTTTTTTTTCCCCAGTATATTCAGTCTCTTTGAAGTTTATTTATATCAAATATACAGCTAAATAATTTAAGGTGAATTCCAAGCTGCCTAATTTAACTATCTGCCCCATCTGGGTGAGTCAGTGCCTGACTCCTGCCACCGCTGGCGTTCCGAGTCCAGCCGGACACCCGCGGGGCCGGGCCGGCCTCCCTGACGTCCCTCTAGAGGGCAATCCTGGCCGTTCCATCCAGCCCAGCTGAGCCAGAGCCAGCCCGGAGGAGCCCGCAGTAAAGTGAGACTCCATCCACTTGGCTGTCCCCCAGGGACAAGCACCCTTACAGCAAAGGCTGGAACCACACTCAGGTTAAGAAATTGCACTGTATTCCAGAAAACAGCTTGGCTCTGGGCTGCCTTGCAAGAGGGGGCACCTCCCCTGCCTGCTGCACACACACTGTGTGCCAGCAACACAGGAATCACTGAAAGTCAGCCCAAGAGCAGCAGAAAGAAAAGGTTACTGGTGTGGGCTCGTCTTTCTGCACAGGGGGCTTGTTTTCCGATTAGAGTCTTAACATAAAATGTGTATCAGTTTCAAGGAACTGGCTCCACACCCCGCTGTTTCTCATCTCCTTTCCTTCCGGACTCCATGACTCTTGCGTCTGGCTGCAAGGTGGCCTGGTTTCAAGATATGGTGAAGTGACAGACGATGTACTGGTACCAAAGCAATACTTTTTACAGAATGAAACTGCCAAAATTAGTTCCTGCTGAAAGTGCTTTTGACATCTCATGCCACATCTCTGCCTACTGAGTGCTGTAGGCTATTGCAAAGATCTACAAGAAAGAAGCCTTGCTGAAGGTTTTGAGTTGGATTCTTGCTTATCCCAAATGTTTGCAGCGCAGGAAGCAAAAAGGCTTCTAAATTTAGGATCATTCTTCTGCTCCTTGTCGTCGTACCAAGGGCCGGCACACTGAGCTGTTCTGACTCCCAGCTAAGGGACGAGCACTGCCACCTCTGCCATTTCCCTGCCAGCCACCGTGGTTCCTCACCCCTGCCCAGGGGAATCTCCAGCCGACTAGATCCTTTGAACTAACTCAGAGAAGGCATTCTCCGGGGGGGGCTGGCACCTTAGAGTTTCTACAAGTGAAGGTCTAAGGAGCTGCCATAGTCCATCCTTAGAGAACTCCATACAAGTGCAAACAGTGCTTTCAGCTTCCCTGGGGTTCTGAGCACACCGGTGTTGGTGGCATGACTGAAGTCTCGCTGCAGTTTGGTCAAGTCAGTAATGGCCCATTGTATTCGAGAGCAATGGTGATTTTTTTACTGAAGAGTTCTCTTGCTAGAGCACCACTACTCCCCTCCCCGGTGACCTGGAATTTTTCAGAGATTGCCGCAGTGTCACAGAGTGGCTTTTGAGCCAAAGGCACAAAGTGGGGGGAAGATGAACATTTGAATAAGTGACGTGTGTAGCACAAGTTCAAATGGTGAAAAGAAATGGGACTTGTCTGGCTGGGAAGCCAATCTAAGCTTGCTACCTGCATTGCCTGGAGACAACTTGGCTCGCTCCCTTTCCATCGAACACTGTTATTGCAACAATATGCTCTCGCTACTTTCTGTTTAGCTGAGGCCCTTCAGGTCTCCTCCTGGGCTTGAGTCCCTAGTAGCTACAATGCCTCAGGCCAGCACTATAGAGCAGAAATGAGGTGGAGTTCAAACTGGCAAGTATTTTCTCAAGGGCTCTGAAAGAGAGTTTGGGATTCCACTGGCTTGCTCTTGCCTTATGGTTGCCTTTCCTTAGTCCCACTAAGTAAAGCATTCAAGTAAAATCCAACTGAGATCTAGCACTACTTAGCAGCTGGGCCAGGTGTTAAAACACGGTACCCTTTAAGAAAAGCCTCAATTATCCATACAATAAAGGGAGGGGGCAAATCATACTGTAAACTTCCGTGCTCATAGAGCTAACAAGCTCAGAAAAGTTAGCGGGAAGTGCTCTTTATCTCCAAAGAGAGAATGATGCGCTAACTGCAGAACACTTGTCTTGTTAATAAAATGTATCCTTCGTTGGAGTGATTCATCCGAGGAGCTACAATGCTGGTAGTTCCCGCTTTTAAGGGCTCCTTTTAACAGCTGTCTATCAACAGCAATAATAAAAGGAGCAGTCAAAGTTAAAATCAACAAACTATTATCTGTTAGGATTATTCATGGATATGACACTGTAAACACACCAAAAGTCCCAAATGCTAAATTTAGAAGAGCGACATAAGTGGAAGAACAAAATTTTAGAGAACTGCTTCTAAAGAAAGCGCCAAAAATCTGAAATAGTGAGGATCTGTTATTTTAAGAGGCACTCTTTGTATTGTTCAGTTCTGAGGAAACAGCATGTGACTAGGAAAGTGCTGAGCTATTTATGGGGCAGAAGATTTATCCGAGAATTTTTTCCAGTTATTTCCAAGTTGACTTACATGTTTTTGTATTGCTTTTTAATTTAAAAAAAAAAAGTTTGAGCTAACAAACTAAAGGTTTATTAATCTGTTACGCTCACAGCATTGCTCAGAGCTCATGAGTTCTACCTTCGCATTTACTTGCCACTTGCCTGGTGTGTACTTGCCTTGTAACTTCTATCGGATGCATCCTTCATGCTGCACAGAATCCGTCATCATGGCAGTATCAGCCCTCACCTACTTATCCAATAATAAACACCTTTTATAAACATCTTTAGACTGAACTTCTTTTACTCTGGAGGAAAAAAAAAAGTAAAGCAATTACAATATAATTAGAGCACTTGGCTGTGTGCTTTTATTAACAGCAAAATTAATCTATTTATTAGGAACGGCAGCGCTGGCCGAGTTTATTGTGTAAATAAAACATTTCACGCAAAGCTGCCAAGTTCCAAAGGTATGTTACATATAGCCAAAAAATATAACTGCTATAACTGGCCATAGGTTACAAAACCAGACTTCGCTCTCCCACATTTTAAAAAATTTTTTAATCTTTGGGAAACGGTTTGGTTTTCTACAAGCTGTTAGTCGAAAGGGCACGTATGATTTGGCAGACTAATGTAATGTCTTATGTGCTCTATGTGTGTCAATTTCAGGGAAGATAAAATCTACAAGGATACTTAATTAAAAAAGAATGCGATGTCTGTTTTATAAATCACTGCTGCCATCTGCCCCCCAAACGCAGAGCATGGAAGCGGTCTTGTGTTAAACCAGCGTGGGAAAAAGCCTGGATCTGAATTAAACCAACTTACTGAAATAACTTTTTTTTTTTTTTTTTTTAAAAAAGTACAGGCTTAAGCCCACCGCGGCACCAAACACCGGCGTTTCCTACTTGGCGCTAAGCACAGAAACCCGCGTTAAGGTCACATAAAGGCGGGCGGGCAGCGCTCCCACGGGCGCCGCCAGCTCCGGGCAGCGCCGGGGGCCGGAGCCTGCCGGGCCGGGCAGGGGCTGCGTGCGGGTGTCCCAGCCCGTGTGTGCGAGGAGCTCCCGGCGCGTCCCCCCAGCTCCGCCCGCAGGGCTGCCCCGGGGTGACCCGCGGGCACGCCGGCGTGGGGACGGATTTACGGGATCCACAGCCGGTGCGCCTGCGGCCGGGGTCTTGGGAACTGCCGGGCGGTCCCCTCCGCCGGCCCGGCCGGAGCCCGGCGCTGCCCGGGAATGACCCGGATCCCCCCGGTTCTGTCGCAGCCTGGCGGCGGCGGGACACGAGTGGGCGGGTGGGTGTTGGGAAGGCGCGCGGGGGGGATGCGGGACCGTGTGTCCGCGCGCGGCCACGTGCTCACCG
>VWZW01006556.1:145651-175952 GCA_013397115.1 Edolisoma coerulescens
ATGCGCGGCGGGAGGAGCGGCGGGCGGGTGGTTCCGCTGGAATTCGTGTCGGTCCTTGCTGGGTCGCGTTCTGAGGGGCCCGGTGAAGGGCACTGCGGGGGAACGGGCCGCCCCTGCCCCGATCATCTCCCCCCAGGTCACCCGCGGCTTCCCCTGCCCTGATCACCCGCTGCCTCTGCCCTGATCACCGCTCATTGCCCCTGTCCCGATCACCGCCCGCTTCCCCTGCCCTGGTCGCCCGCTGCCTCTACCCTACTTTTCCCTGCGGTGTGTCCACACAGCCCTTTGTAAATAGAAGGGAACAAACTCTGAACCAGCAGAATGCGAGCCGGCGGCAGGCCAGCAGCCATGTGACGGCTTCCACATAGCGTTGACGCAGTCCCAGAGTTTTTTTGGATTGAAGTGTGAGTAGGGTTTGTCGCTGCCACCTATAAACACAGTGTATGCCTGACCCTTGGGGTCGAGGCATCGAAGCAGGGAAAGAAAAACCTTTTCCCTGCTTCCAACTCGAATGATTTACATCTCATAAAAGAAATAATTACCAATATATGCGGATGCATTTTCTTGTTCTGCAAAATCAAACTCAGCATTCGACCAACTGAATTTTTATCTTTGCTGAGTATTTTCGTAGTTTAGGTAAGTTCAGTGGATAAAAATAAATGGAAGTCGAATGCAGTTTGGAGGAGAATTTAAACTGTCTGCACTAAGTTCAGATGAAACAGTATTTTCAAATAAAAGTAGAGTGAGAGGGGAGAGAGGAAAGCAAAATGTTTTTAATAGACCAGTGGAAAACACATGACTGAAGAAAAGACAAATTCATGCATTACTGCTGGAAATAAAGCAGGTTAGTGTTTTGCTGAGCCCTGCAAGATTAAATTGCTGTTTGGTAAAAGTACAGAGGAAAGATTGAGAAAACTTCAGTTTTAGGCAAATTGTGAGAAAACTGAGAAGAGTGATTTTATTTTTTTTTAAATTTGCTTAAACTGCATATTTAACTAAAACAAAATATGAAAGACCCAAATTAAGACCATGTCCTCTAAGTCCTACTGGAAAAATACCCTTGTTGCAGGCTGGCTTCATTGGAGACTTGAGGCTTCATGTCCTTCTCCACAGGGCAGCAAGAGGTTTTCAAACTTTGTTAAGTATAGGGATTTTTATTGCCCGTAAGAGTAGTGCTTCCAAGAACATTTGCTGGTTCTTCAAAATCTTTTTCTTTGTAGTTTTAGAACTTATTATTCATGTATTTGCAGTCAGAACGTTTGTGATGTTGGAATACTGTTTTCTACGGTATTAAATATTACGAGTGTCTGTACTGAATATCAAGAACAAATTTTATTGAGAAACAACACTGCAGCACCCTACTACCTCAAAATGGATAGAATAGAAAGCATTTGCCTTTAATATTTGTTATATTGTCTACTTGCATTTTGCTCTTTGTTCAGTTAAATGAGGCAACATTCGTATCTCAGTTCCTTTAAGATGGGTGGTCAGTTTCAAATAAGTTACCTGTTGTTTGTTTGGTAGGGGTTTTTTATTTAGGTAGTTTCAGGTATTGGACTTCTTCAACACTCTGCTTCTTCAAAATTTATAAGGCCTTGTCAAAATCACATAAAATTTAAAGTCAAATCACTGGCCCATAGATCTGAACAAAAGGCAACATTGCCTCTAAGAAATACATTTTCTGGCCCAGTCTTGGAGTGGTATTTATGTTTAATTCAATTGAATTGAATTTGAGTTGCATTGTTTTTTACAAATTGGAGGAATCAAATGTACCCCGAGGATAATTGCAATATTGAAATTCTTGAACCCAATACTACAGCTAGGAAATAAAAGATGCAGATTACTTGGCTCCCAAAGCAGAATGCAGAACTTGCAGTTCTCTAGGTTTGCTTCTCAGCCCAGCAGGAGAGCTTTCCAAGAGACAGCCTGGAAAGCAGCACGCACCCTGAACAGGAGGCAGCTCCTGGGCAGCCTTAGCAGAGGGCACACGCCTCCAGTCCTTTTTGACTCTGGGACTGCAGAGCTGGGTGCTGAGAATCGTTTTTTCCTCTCATTATTTCCAACTGTTCTGTAGGAATCAGTCTTCGAAAACATTACGAGGGACAGAATTCCACACTGTTGCCAGGCACTTGGAGCAGCCCTCTGCTCACCTGCTGTGTGGAACGGGACTGCTTCCACCTACCCTCACCAGCTTTCAAGGCTCTGGGCTTCCCACGGGAAGTAGCGGTGGCTTTCTGTGGTTCACCAAGTGTGTGTTTCTTATGAAATACAGGCAGAGACATGGAGCAGGACCAGACACTTGAGTGTTCGCTGAGATTAATTGATTAATCATTGACACTTGCTGAGAATGAGTATATGTACAGTGGTTTTGATTTGCTCTAGGTAAATCACACTCTAACTTATGTAGTGTAATACCATTGCAATTTTGTGATAAAGTCCTGTTACAGGATGGTATGTGTAAGAGGAGGTGCTAACTTTGGCTGTTAAACAGCAGTTCGGTGTACACATCTTGTTAAATTTAGCCTGTGTCATCCCCTTAAAAGAACAGCTTTTTTTTTTGTGTTCCTCTCATTTACTTAACTTTATTAGGATACCTGTGCTGTAAAGAGGGGTGTTGTATCTTTCACTGCATGCTGAAAGCAAAGGAAACTGAGCAGCTTATACCACATATGTTATCAAACACACATTTAATGTTACTAGCAAACAGGTATGTCTTAACATTTGACCAAAATGTAAAGAACAGTTGACCTCCTCAGAAACAACACTCGAGTACTTTTCATTATGGCCTGAGTTTTATATATGAAACAATGTACCACCGTGAGGCTTTAAAGGGAATAAACTTAATACAAAATGTCTCAACCCCTGTGCTTTTAATAACATTCGTAGAGTCGATAATGAAGAATTAGGGACATTCCTTCCAACCTACATGAAGAAGCTGAAATACTTAGTGGGATGATGTGCAAACAAGAAGCAACTTCTACACATTTACCATACATTAGTGAACTGAACAGTACAATGTTATGCAACCATTTAAATTCTAAATAGCAAGGTTCTATAAAACAGATAACCATCATTATTGTTGTTGTTATTTAGTATCTTATTTAAGATAATGATTAATTTTTGTTTATGATAACAGTTAGCAAGTGTGATGAAATCAGAATTGCGTTCCACGTGCAGCACGTGTACAGTTTTATACTTTCCTATGTGGTTTTCACACAATTTCTTTCATTTGTTAGAACTTAGTACATTAGATATGGGAGTTCAAAGAGTAAAGAGTTAATTCTTTAGTTACAAACAGCAGAACAACAGTATTTTTTTCTGGTGGAGTTTTTTCATTTGTTTTTTAAGTCAGGATGTGAAAGTGTTCAGTCAGGCTTTCTTTAAGAATGATTGCAAAGGCAGAGGAGTGCCTTCATCTTACGTTATGAGCAGGATCTTTTCTCCTTGTGTTGTGCTTTTACAATGGTCAAAATCATAGGAGAGGTCGGGAAGGCATCCTCCAAGGCAAACACATGAGTAATTGTTAGGTGGTAAATAGGAGGAGGAGAATGCACATTATGGGAAGATTTTACTTACAAATCAGTTAGGATTCAGTTTTGTGTATCAATAACTAGGTGCACTTTTATGCTACTTTTAAGTAGCAATATGTATTATACTAGATGATATGAGACTGAAATACATTCTGAGTATGAGCAGTTTGCTCCCTTACTCATAAAATCTGTTGCACCCCAGTGCTTTAAATCCTTAAGGCTTCAGTGCATTTTTTGTGTAGGTGCATTTTTGATAAATGGATCACATGTTTTGTTCTATGTGCAGAAGCAGCATCAGCGTGGTAGTTAACACTAAATGCACAGAGAAACATTCCAAACCCTTGTTTTTAAGGTGTCCACGCTTTGGAACTCCCAGCACTGCACTATGCATTGAGCTTCTCTGTTAACCACAGGTAATACCATTTCAATGTGGAATGTCATTAGCAAAATGATGCAACAGTGCAGTTATGTGACAAGACCTGGTACAGTTTTGGAATAGAGGCAGATATCTAAGCGAGAGTAATGGAAGTAGGGAGTGTTAAGTCCTTTCATTGAACTACCTTGTTCATTGCCTAGTCCGATGAGAAGGGAGAGCAGGATCTGTGGGAAAGGGAATTTGGCCAGTAGTGACAGACAAGGTGTGCCGGGCCCCCCCTTCTTTCCCTACTCCCTTGGATCTGGCTGTTGACATAGCTGCTGTTGTAGGTGTTTAGTGTGTTTTGGAATCCTTCTTCCAGAAGATTCACCAGAAAACAGGATGTACTGCAGCATCTGTCTGTATCCCAGCGAGATAAAGCTGCCAAGGCTGCTTGTTCTGCCAGTCACAGTTGCAGGCGTGGGCTCCCAACTTCAGCACGGAGTGTACAGTCTTTCCTAGAACTTGCTAACAGCTGTCCTCTAGATAGCATTGAGTACTTATTAGGCTGAGGATGATAAGTATATTTATCTTATGTTTTGAAAAAAATACATATAAGATTGAAATATGTTTTGTATACTCAAC
Organism: Edolisoma coerulescens; assembly: GCA_013397115.1. Classification (NCBI taxonomy): domain Eukaryota; kingdom Metazoa; phylum Chordata; class Aves; order Passeriformes; family Campephagidae; genus Edolisoma; species Edolisoma coerulescens. The sequence continues at coordinate 150,182 of VWZW01006556.1, forward strand.
ATGATAAGGAACAACTGTTGGGTGTTTGCTTTACTGTATGGATTTCTTACTCAATTGCTTTTTGCAGTATTTTGCCCCAAGATCTTTTAGATCTTTTTTACTCCAGCTTTGCTTATTCTCACAATCTGGGCCAGAATGCTACCTCAAAACAGACTGTGACACTGCTACCTCTTTTAAAGAGGAAATAATTATTATTCATTAATACTGGTGCACAGCAAACGGTATTTTAAAGAAAATGAAATGTTTTATCTTTAGTGGACTTGAAACAATCAACAAAATTATTGTTAACCTTACATATACAGGCATACATGCACGGACATGCTCAGGAACAGATACAGACTTTCCCCCTTTCCATAAATCCTAATTTCCTATGGAAGCGATGATGCATCTGCTCTGTTGGTACATCTTTGTTTGCTTGCTAGTCACTCGTGGGTCCACTGTGACCCAAATTTAAAGCGAAATGGTTGAACCAAGCCAGTGGCTTGCTGGTATGAGGAGCGATTTTAATTCTTCCTTTCCATCACAAACCTTGTGTGTACTTCTGAGCTGAGCCCTTTACCTCTATGAATTACAAGGAAAGTAACCCAGAAAAAAAAGAAGTGAGTTGTTTTCTGACAGTTTATCAAGATGGAAGGTTAAGGTGGGCACCCATGCTTGACCGAGGGAGCAGGTGGGGCTGTGAGGCAGGAAATCAAAGGGACAATTGAATCCTGTCTCTTAACAGAAGCTGTTATATGTTAGATGTTCTTCATTTTCTCATAATACCAGAGTTCTTACAAATCTCACAAAGAAGACAGGAAACTAGATAGAGAAAGAGATTATTGCTAGGGCTCCCAAAAATGAAAAAAGTTGGAGCTTGTGCTTTTTTTGGCAACAGAGAGCTCAGGTATGGAACACGGTCTTTCTAGGCCTCATTGGTTCTGACGCTTGTTTTGACTATTCACTTTTAATTGTATTCTTCCAGTTTTCAAATTAAAAAAAAAATCAAAAGTAATAACACTGTATTCCAAATTTGTGAACTGATGTTTTGACTCAATGTTATTTGACCTGAATTCAGGGTAGCTTTAGTCTTCCTGATGTTGTTTCCTTCAGAAAGTTAACTGTTGCTTTGCTTTATTTTCACTTTTTTTCTAGTGTTAAATAGTGGCTCTTCAGATCCTCATTTATCTTCTCCTTTCAGTTTGATTTTATTGTCTGATAGGAATTCTTGTAAAGCATTCTTCCTATTTGAATAGTAGTAATAGCAGGAATTAGAAAGAAAATATAATTCCATATATCCCCTCCTAAATATTTTGTGTTGTTCCATCCATTGCCACCTTTTAGGTGGCCTCTTCTGGCTTTGTGTTTAACATTTTTTACTGTTTTGCTCTGATACAGTGGTCTAGGATTATCTGAAAAATAATTTTGGTTTCCATTTTAGATATTCTGTAGAGGTATTGGTAGATTTGCTTACTGTCACCTCAGGCCCTCACAAAAAGACAATGTGTCACACTCCTTGAGCATTGGCACATGTTGGTCTTGTACTACAGCCCTCAGAGCCAAGCCTGGTACAGCATGGAAAAGTGCAAGGAAGATCCAGACAGTGACTATCAATGTATGTGGGGTATCAGGGCAAAATACGAACAGTTGGTACTGTGGGATTTTCTTAAGGTCCAGCAGAGCTTTTTGATGGTGCTGTAAGAAGTACACTGCTGTAGGATTTTTCATGAAGAGCTGTAGTGGCTATAAATTTAGTTGTCTAAATTTATAAATGCTGTTGAGTTAGTAAGACCTGGAATTAACCCATACCAGTGCTTACCAGGTGGTTTAGAAATTGGTGCGGGCCACTTAGTTTCACGCTGTTATGTCTCTAGAGAGTTTGCTAAAGTTTGTGACATGATTACTGTTAAGCTGGCATAATTTATATATGGATCAATTCATAAATGCAAGTCCTGAAATAGGGAATTACGGTGGGTAAAAGGAGTGGGTGTCTGAGGTGTTTGTAGTAGCTCTGTGTCCAACTGAGAGAGACTTATTTTTGTACGTGATGATGAAGACAATCTCATGTTATCCCCTTGAAGATGCCCTTTACAAGGCTGTATATAGGGCCCATGTGGAAGATCAGCATATCAAAGAGTATTTTGGCTTCAAGGGTGGCCCCGTATAAGCTGATTTTATAAATCTGTGCATCTTTTGTTTGGGTGCCACCCATTGCAAATCATACAAAATCTAATCCAGAATGGAACCTCATAGTTGCCAGTACAGCCATCAAATTGCCTACAAATTGAAATTCATATCTACACAGCATTCAAGTGTTTACAGAGTTTTTTAACAGTATTTTGAGATTTTAAAAAAATTATTATTCAGCATTATTCAGGAGAGAGGCACAGACTGTTTTCCCCTCCACAACAGATTCTCTGTCTTTCTCTCCCTATCTCTCTTTTTTATTGTATTATAATTTCATTATTATTCCCACTCCTGGGCTGTATGTACACTTTTGATTGACTGGTTTTATTGACTTGCACTTGTAAAGCAATAATGTTCTGGGGCCAGGTAAACATAATGCTGTGTGTAGAGGAGCATGAGCAGAGCGTGACAGTTTGCCAGTCACCTGCTTGCCAGTCGAGAGTGTCAGTTTGCAGCTGCGTGCCCTGTAAGGGTCAGTGGTATCTGATTAAGTTGTTTGCTTTGTAGATCTCCAAAGATTTAGAATATCTTTTAGGAGCGTGTCCAGAGATTGATGTTTGCCCCCAACTAACTTGCAAAATTAGTTTTCAAGTAAACAGAAATACAGACGCGTTTTTCACATGAAAAGTAACACTAAAATCATGCTAGCATAATACATATATTTGGTTTTCCCTACAAAAACCACGTTAGTTAGAGGCTGACAGAGAAAAAGGACTTACTGTCGATCTGTGTGCATTATTCTGCTTGAATTGATGCAATCCATATCAAAGATCAAAGATTTTTAAATAAAAACTTACTCCAGCATTTATGTTACTATTTATGAAGTTTTCTTTCTGTGATGACTTTGTGTCCCCCACGAGGACAATATGAAAACATTTGACTGTAATAATAGTGATTTTGTACAGGGTGAAGAGTTTAATACAGTTAACTTCCATTTATATACCACCAAGGCACTTTACAGAGAAGGTTAGAATGACTTTTACTTATCTCCACACCAGAAAAAGACATACAATTTTAAATACTTTTCCTACCTCCTGCGTGTTATCAACAGTACAGTTTGCATGTTGACGGGTCTATAGATGGCCATGAAGGTTACTGAAAATAACTAGTTATTACAAATATACAGAATGGAAAGACTGGAAGTTTTCTGTGGGCTGTTAACTCACAATGCCTCTAGATGAAAAGTAATTACAAGAGGAATGTAGGTATTTCCTTATTCCAGAAGATGCTGATATTTATTTTTGTATTTCTGTTTTGTTCTTTAGTGAGATAGAAGATGAATTCAGCTGAAATCACTGATGATGATGAAGGTAATGTATTATACTTTGTTTTTTGATCAGGCAAAAATACTTGTTGATTTAAAGCCTTTGTCACCTAATAAAGAATGCAATTAGATCAAGACAAATGACTTTTTTTTTAAATAGTTATCTAAAATAGGGCATTATCTTTGTTAGTAATTATTATTTCTGCTCTATATCCTTCCTCCCCTCCAAAAAATCTTCCTCCTGTAACATTATTTGTTTATACTTCAGATTCTTCTTTGGAGAATAAACTGTCATTTACTGGAAAACTGAATGATTTGACTTTGAGGTGGCCTCAACATACACTTACCATAGAAGCCATAAAATATAATGAAGTTCTTCAAAACACGTTTTCGTAAAAAGAAACAAACCACAGAACATAGTAGTAAGGATGCCATGGTTTTCTGGAGAGGGTGCTTTATCTTTCTAAACCTTCTCTTTTTTCAGTAAAAATTCCTAAAAAAAATGTGAAAGTAGAAACAGAAAATGAAGATGAAGCTCTAGACTGCTCAGTAACTTCCAGATCTGCTGAGAAACACTCACTGGATGGCGCAGTGACTTGCCTACAGGATTCCAACAAACGGAAACAGACCTCCCTTGGCTGTGATGGGTCAGGAAGCCAGCAGGATGCCTTACCCAGCGTGAAGAAGAGACGCTTTACACAAGAGGTGACTTCTCTATACATGACTGTGATTTTTTTCGTTCCTGCTTCCTAGACTAAGTTCACTGCTGCTACAAGTAGAATGCAAGTCTTGTAACTAAATTTACATTGGTTATGAGTTTGTTGCAAATGTGGCTAATCTTAAGCCAGTTTGCACACGTGTCTGGGTATTTTCTAAATAACATGGGAGTGATCATATTTATGAAATACAGTTATAGGTTAATTAATTTATGTGAATTATGTTTTTGTTGTTCATCAGATAACATAGGAAGGGGCAGTGATTTGGAGTAACTGGGCACGGCTCTGATTACAGTCCCTCTCAGGTCACACAGTGGATCCTCAGTGGTTAGAATCAGGGCTGTAATTCTTTCTCCTGTGACAAAGATTTAATGCCAGTGAGACCAGTATAAATTAGTGTATTATTTGAAAGATAAAAATGCAGGGATGCAGAAGATGTAAGCCATATCAAGAGCAGAATGTATTACAGCATGTGGTGTGGCATCCCACTTGGGACAATCCAGATGTTTCTCTAGCCAGTGAAGGAGATGCCCAGTCTCTTCTATTATTCTGATCGAATGTTTCTAGCAATGGAGGATTTTAATTAATCTCTGCTGAAACTGAGCAAGTTTCTTTTTGTCCTTCTTCTTTTCAGTAGGGAGAACAGTGATCATCTGTTCCTAGAAAAATCATCTGCATGTGGGAAAATCCGTGTGATGTTGTCCACCCTCAGTCCTTCCTTTCCAAGATTAAAATCCTCTTTCTTCCATCTCTTCTTCAGGAGTCACTTTATATTTTTGTTGTTCCTTTTGAGGGTCCAGAAAGACTAGTGTCCAGCATTGGATAGTCACATATCTCCTGCCACCCTCTAGAGCAGTATAATGACCTCTTGTTTTTCACACTCAGCACTTTATTAAAATAACCTAGATTCAAATTCATGCTCTTTTGAATAACTTCAGGCCCTGGGTTATATTTAGTTTGTGACCTATTCTAATGCACGTATCCTTTTCTGCTGTTCTGCTACCTAGCCAGTTATTCCATGTTGTATTTGCACATTTCATGTCTCCTTTATAGCCATAGTTCTCAGTGTTTCTTTTTCTTGACTATCATCTCTCTGACTTCTTAGGGCTGTTTTTTTCCCCTGAATGCCTGTGGTAGGTAGGTTTTAATCTTATTACACGGTTTCTTTCTTTTCCTTTCTCTTTTTCTTTTTACAATTGTTTTCCTTGCATTCAGATTCTTAAAAGAGCTTTATAATGGTCTCTGAACTGTGCTTGCTTTGCATTTTCCTGTTTGCCATTAATAAATTTTAAAATTTAATTTGAAATTAATTATAACTTTGGATTTATAATATCAGAAATTGACCCAGTAATAACGATGAAAATTCATTCTTGGCTGACCCCAGTGAATCAGCATGTTTAGTTAAATAACCAACCAGAAATAGTCCTCAATCTTAACAGCATTTTTTAAGTTAATTACTTTTCTAGTACCAATATTTTGTTTTAATTGATGACTTTATTAACTATTTCTGTTTAAACAGTGGAAAAATCTTAATTATTTTGAAGAATGTTGTGCTTGTAGTAAATTTTTATTGCACGTCACATAGGCATCTGTCTATGATACAAACAGACCTGTACGTCTTTTGGGCTGGTAATTATAGTACTAAATTAATTTTTATCTGAAGACTTCACTTTTTTTTTTTTAAATTCTGAATACCACTTCATAATCAGAAATTAATTTTCCCTGATTTTCTTTAGAAAAACAAAATGTAGAAGATTGTAAGTTTAAAAAATTTATGTGCAACACTTTTCTCATGTGTCTGAAAGAATCTTTCTGTTTCTTGCTCATATATTTTTTAGTCTTTACTCCTATGCTTGAATATTATGTGCTGTATTCTTACAGATATTTAGACTTTGTTTATTAGGCATAACAAAGGTCATAAATGCTGGACTCGAGCACCGAACAGAACAAAAACTAAGCAACTTTTAAAACTTGGCTTAGGATTCCAAGAGAGAATGTGAGAGACTATTTCCCAATTTCTTGTATTGGTCGATGTTTTCCAAAATACTGCATTTTGCAAATGTTCATGAAATGTTTAGAACATAAAAACTTGCTGTGCAATTGTAGTATAAAATGCAGCACTATCTTACATACACTGAGTCTCATAGAACAATATCTTTGCCTCTTTTTTGATAGTACGTTAGAACTGATCATCTTACATGGGTGGGTTATTATCTGAAATTCATGGATGTTTAAAGATCAGTGTTACAGAGGACTAATTAGTTAAATTGGAGAATTTACAAAAGCCATGTATTTATGGTGTAGATAGTGCTGTTCCTAGATGGAAACTGTAGACAAGATAATTAAAAGCAAAAGAAAAGAAAATGAGAATGCATCTGAACTAAAATATCCTTAAATATTTTTAAGGCCCAAATGTTTTGTCATCTGCTAGTAGAACACTGGCTATGTGTTTCTGAAATGCAAGTATTCTGAAATGCGAACCCATCCTGCAGCCAGATCTGACCACTGGGAGCTGCATTAGTGAAGGCAGAAGTTCAGCTGCCATCGTAGCGAAGATCTGCTGTAGTTCTTAGCATGAGCTCCAGAGCACCGCCTCCAAGACTGAGACCGCAAACTTAGATGATCTTACTGTCAAAATAATGAATTCATGTTCTTTAATACACATTCTGATAGTGATTTGGCCTGACTTTGTGCGTGAGGTGCGCATTAACAGAAGTTACCCTCATATTGCCAAGTCTTATTATACAATTAATTAGGAAAAATAAACAGCAGGAGGTCAAATGAGAACTGACAGATACCTGGTGGCCCGTGGCAAGCTATTTAGTAGCAAGGTATTTTAGTAGTAGAGAAGGAGTTGAAAGAGTCATATGCTGTTTCCGAAGGAATATTTGGTATATTCTTGGTTAACAGGAGTGTTAGTGAAAGAGCTGCTTAGGTGGTAGATCTCACCTTTTGTGTAAGAAATGTTTTGTTTTGTTCTTTGATCTAAAATAGTAAAAAGCTTTGTAATTCAGTTTGGGTGCCTGACTGGGGAGCAGTACTGTGCTTACTGTCAGTGGAGGTTTTCATGGCCTGCTTTCAGGTGATGTCTATTTGGCAGAGCTTGTTACCACCTGGAACTGCCTCTGTTTCTTCACTGACAAGTACAGGCAGTGTATGACGGCTTCAGTCCCAGCACAGGAGCCTGCAGATAGGTGGGGGCAATGTGGACTTCAGCCTGCTCACAATCCAGTCGCTGTTCTGGCTTTACTGTGAGTGGGACTGGAGTGGGACAGTCTTCTAAATGGGACCTGGAAGTCAGGTGTCCTAGGCACCACCACAGCCAGGGATTCTGCACACTGAAATACATCGCCTTTGCGTTACATTTTCATTTGATCATTTCTCCACACAGCTTTGGATGTGTAAACATGAGGTTCCATATGGAGGGTAATATGTGAGAGAGAGCAGAGCTTGGAAACAGCTTCAGTTTAATTGAATGCTGGTTTCTAAACTTGGAGTGGAAACCAGCTTGTTCTTTCTGAGTCTCTTTTGAGTTTACATTGCATTAGAAATTAAAAAATAATTAGATTCAATTTGTCACTGCGGTAAGCAGATGCCAAGTGTGAGTACACATAGGGACCACATTGATGTCATGAGTTACAGTTCTGTTTCTTAAGAAAGAAACCTTAATTCAGGTTCCTCACTGTAGGACATAATGGGGTCTTCACTAGAATTTCAAATTTCTTGTGGCTCTCAGCTCAGACCTGAAGTCTGTGTTTCATTTGTTTTAATACTTGAATGCAAATTCTGTCATTTTTTATCTAATTAATGTTCTATAGAACAAGCCAAGAAAATTGTTTCAGTATAGAAACATTGACAAATCTGGGAGTGTTTTCTCATGTTTGAATTCTGTATGTTGGATTTTGATTCTGTTGTATCTGCTTAACTTCTAAGAATTATTTGCAATATCCATGTGTTTGCAAAAAAACCCCCAAATCACCCAAGCCCTGCATATCTGCTGTGAGATGATGAAAATGCTTGGTTCCAGTTTCAAGCAGTGAGGAATAATTACAAATAATTGAGAACATTAAGTCCTTAAGAATTCATTACTGCTTTTATATAAATAATTTAGAAAATTAGAAATCCATGAGTCTAAACTTCCTTGCCTTTCAGAAATAAAGAAATCTTCTCTTAGGCTTCCTTTTAAAAAAGATAATACCAAGGTACTTTTCACTTTAAGTTTTTATTATTTAAATAGAATACCTTTTAAAAATTAAGTCATTTCTAAGATTTGTTTAGTAGTTCTGCACCATTATCAAGATTTTTTTAAAAACCTGTATATAAACCTTTCACATCAAAAAAAAAAGAGAATAAGCATAATTTTTGTGTTTTATAGCCTTTGTGACATTTTCAAAAGGTAACCTAAAGAGAGTACTGGAATGTTAAATGCAGTTGTTGGAAGCAGTGGCAAGGTCACAGGACTAGGAGTCAGAAAATCTAGATGCTATTCTAGGCTCTGTTGCTGACTTGTCGCCACCCAAATTCTCTACAGCCCAAGATCCTCATATGCAAGGGGAAGCCTAATGATACTTAATTTGGGGGAGTAATTAGAGCTCTGTGGGTAGAGAGCACTAAGAATTATTGCATTTCTACTCCATGGAGAATGCCATGAGTCAAAAAAAAGGAAAATAAAAAGAAAACCTAAATAATCCTTTACTGTATTTTTATTTTTCCTAGTGGGTTTATTAATGTTTATTATTTAACACAAGTCCCCTGGAGAAAATTTGACTTTGCATATTTATGTAACAATGCCTGCTTAAGGGGCACGTATTTATAGCTAATATCTTTAAGGCAGTCTTACTAATACAGTATTTATTCATTTGAAGGGCTCCCTTTCAAACATGAGGAACAGAGATGCTGGCTCACCCACTCAGGTAAATGCAGAGCAGCCAAACAAGAACAAGAACTCTAATGTAACATGGCTCTGTGAAGAAGAATCCTTCAGTGACATAATCACTCCATCTTATAAAAAACCTCTCTATGGCATCTCACACAAAATCACAGAGAAGAAGAACCCACCAGGAGCAGAGCAGTTTGCTTCTTATGAGTTGTTTGAAAAAATCAGCCCCAGCAGTCCCTCGCAAATTCGGACTTTGAACGACCAACGCAAAAGAGACTCGGCCACAGCCATTGCAGTAGCAGCAGCCACAGCAGATTCAGAATCAAATATATATTCTTTGATACAGAAAATGTTTTACACGCTGAACACCCTCAATACCAATATGACTCAGCTTCACAGTAAAGTTGACCTGTTGTCTCTGGAGGTTAGCAGAATTAAAAAGCAAGTCAGTCCAGCAGAGTCCGTTGCAGACTTCAAGCCTCCCCCGGAGTACCAGCTGACTTCTACAGAACTCAAACAAATCATGGATCAAAGCACATCAGGCGGAGACCTGGCTTGCCGGTTGCTCGTGCAGCTCTTCCCAGAGCTCTTTAGTGACGATGAGTTCGGCAGGAGCTGCAGTGCATGTGGCTTTCTCAACAAAAGAAAACTTGAATCTCTTCATCTGCAGCTTATTCGTAACTATGTGGAAGTTTGTTATCCTTCTGTGAAGAATACAGCTGTGTGGCAGTTGGAGTGTTTGCCTCAAGTCAATGATTTTTTCAATAGATTTTGGGCTCAAAGGGAAATGGAAAACAGTCAGCAGAATGTGCAATCATCCAGTTTTTATGAGACTGAGCAGGTCGAATCCTCTCATTTTATGGAGGATAAAGAGCAGGAAGAAGCTTTGTCCTTGGACAGGAGTAATGTCATTGCCTCAGATTACATGCTGGATGCTCAGGATCTCAATGAATTTTTAGATGAAGCTTCTTCGCCAGGGGAGTTTTCTGTTTTTTTGTTACACAGACTGTTTCCAGAACTCTTTGACCACAGAAAATTAGCTGAAAGGTACAGCTGCTTTGGAGACTCTGGAAAACAACTGCTGGATCCTCATCGGCTTCAAATAATCCGTAGGTACACTGAAATTTACTTTCCAGATGTGCAAGAAGAAGAAGCCTGGTTGCAGCAGTGTGTTCAGCGAATAAATGACGAGCTTGAAAGTACGTATATGGATGGGAGTGAATGTGACCAGATGAGAGATGACTGTTACGATTCTTCTAGTTTACCAGATGATGTATCAATCATAAAAGTGGAAGACAGTTTTGAATATGAAAAACCTGGCAGACGGTCAAAAAAAATTTGGCTTGTACCCATAGATTTTGACAAACTTGACTTTCCCCCTCCTGATTTTGATGTCCCTGTCCCGGATTACCTGTTGAACAAAGAACAGATTAAAAGCATATATGAAAGCAGTCTTTCCATAGGCAATTTTGCCTCTCGATTGCTTGTTCTCTTATTTCCTGAACTATTTACTCATGAAAACTTACGGAAGCAATACAACTGTAGCGGATCTTTAGGCAAGAAACAGCTTGACCCCACTAGAATTAAATTAATTCGACATTATGTGCAGATACTGTACCCCAGAGCAAAGAATGACAGAGTGTGGACATTGGAGTTTGTTGGGAAGCTTGACGAGAGGTGTCGACGAAGAGACACGGAGCAAAGGCGCTCGTACCAACAGCAGCGGAAAATCCACGTGCCAGGGCCCGACAGGAGGGAATTTCTCACCTATGCAATAAACCCTGAGAGATTTCGGGAAGAATTTGAAGGGCCTCCACTGCCACCGGAAAGAAGTAGCAAGGATTTTTGCAAGATACCACTCGATGAACTTGTTGTTCCTAATCCAGACTTCCCAGTGCCTTCTCTGTATTTGCTGTCTGATAAGGAGATAAGAGAGATAGTGCAGCAGAGCCTGTCGGTTGGCAACTTTGCTGCCAGGCTTCTCGTAAGACTCTTTCCTGAACTCTTTACTCCAGAGAATCTGAGACTGCAGTACAACCATTCAGGTGCTTGTAATAAAAAACAGCTTGATCCCATCAGACTGAGACTGATCCGTCATTATGTGGAGGCAGTTTATCCTGTGGAGAAAATGGAAGAAGTGTGGCATTATGAATGTATACCGAGCATCGATGAAAGATGCCGGCGTCCTAACAGAAAAAAGTGTGATATACTGAAAAAAGCAAAGAAAGCAAAAAAAGTGACAGGCTCTTTAAACTGCTAAGACTTTGACCACTAAATTATTGTCAAGAGTATGCTTTGGTTTAGACTGAAGGGCCTGTCGGGAGCTGAGGGTTCTCAGCACCTGGGACAGTCAGGCACTAAATTTGTTGCGTTTCAGTGTGTGTGTTGCATTTCTGTTGGCACCGCAGCAGTGGGAAGTGGCTGACTACATTTGTACATGGATAGAGACCATCAGTGACAGCTATCAGTGACTCGCTAAGAGCATGATACTCACTGGTGCAAATACATGTATTGAAACTATTACTCCACTCCCCATTTCTGCATCTTCCTTTTCTATCACTTTCTAATAATAAAGAATTTTTTTTAATGGTTGTGCTCTTCAAGGGCAGTTTTTCATTGTACCATTATAAACAGTATTTTTAATTCATTCGGATTTTGAAATGTGTAGACTAGGCTTAATTTAAATTTGAAAGTGCCATTTTCATTGGAAATCATTGGGATATTAGACTTTGCTTCTACAGTAACTGCAGCTTCACACTTGTTTTGTTCTTCATGATATTGAGGTACTGAAAGTAATAATACTGTGTCAAAGAGTGGGTCAGAATGGTGTCATTTGCATTTTTGACTGTTACGTTGGTTTTTATTTCTAAAATCAAGAATTTACTGTTAGAGAATTGAGACATGAGAATAGACACCATGTGAATGTTTTTTTTTGTATTGACACCGCAAGCTTGATCTTGCCCCTGTGAGTTCTGTTATTATTTTGTCCAGTGTAACTGCTGGAGTGACTGAGGATTGCTCGTCTTGAGTAAAGCCAGCAGAACAGACCCAAGCCTATACCCATGAAGTGTCTTCCCATCACGTGCTTGCCACCCTGTTTGTAAAATAGCAAAGCAACAGGAACAACAAAAAGACCTGAAACAAGAACTTTAAAAATGTGTAGACCTTACTTTCTATCAAAATCATGATTCCGAAGGTTTCCAGTGTTGATATCGAATTGCATATATAAAAAGTATGTGCGAAGACTGGTTTTGTGATGAAATCCAGTGTTTCAGGGTCCCACAGCATATGAGCTGTGATAATGTAACTCATTCTTTCCATGAATGCAGTAGCATCTGGATATTTTGGGTGTAGGGATACTGAACTCCCTCGCTTTGCCAAATTATTTTAGTGTAATTAGTAGTTATTTGGAGACATAACTGTGTATGTATAACTTAGGTTCGTATGGTCAAGTTTGCATCATTAATATGTTCAAGTGTAACAAAGACCACCCAGAACCCAATATGAATTTGCTGTATCAATTGTCACTGGAGAGTGCTGCTTTAAACTAGTTTTCTCTTTCTTTTTTTTTTTTAATTTTAATACTGATAGAAATGGTGGGAGAGAGTCAAACATGGATTCTTAAGACAGTAGAGACAGTGGTTGCCTACAGAGCATCACTGGAACACCTTGGAGCAAATGTTGATGTTCTCTGTGGTCCTTTTCTGTTGTTTACTTAGATGGGTCATAGCAAATTTTAAGTCAGTTCCAGTGTAATTTTCTATTTTAGCATTTGTAAGAAAGTACAAAATATTTGATATTTTTACTTCAGATTTTTAGAATTTATTGTTCTTAGACTCTTATTGATCCCTTTAAAAGGAAAACAAAATGGTTTTTCCTGATGACAAGAACTAGTAAAAGTATTGTGTTAAACTGGGAGTAAATCATAGGTAGTAGCATTTGCTCATTCTGCCCTTGTGCTAGAAACATTCTCAAAGAATGTATGAAGAAAGTCATGAATGTACTAAATAACACACTGATACTGTTTATATCCATTTAAATGTTTCCTGTTGGTTTAAGTAATAGCAGACCATACTCAAAATGGATATCAGAGCAAATATGGCTATAATAAATCAAAATCATTTTACCAAAGATAAAGAACTGATACCACAATGTCTGCATCTGTTCATTTTAGTGCATAAATTTATCAAATTGAATGTATCAGAAACCAATACTCTTATGTCATTGTATGCTACCTAGAAACTCTGAGATTTTTTTTACATGCACTTTTATGGGATATATAAAATAACAGAAGATACTAGCGGCTGTTTATTTTGTGGTTGCAAATGGCTGGCCAAAAGGTAAGAAATACAATTTTATTTTCTTATCTTAATGTCATACGTTTCACCACTTAGTGATGTCAAGGCTCCCAGAATTCAATATATATTAAACTTTTTTACAAGGGATAGATGTTACTAGCTAGCATGCAAGTTTGAGACATACTGGCTTTTACTGTAGATGTTGATATTAAGTCAAAAAATCAGTCAATTCATATTATCTAAAAAGTAGTGAAAAAACCAGTTTGATAACTTTGACCATAAAAATGATAATTTTTGAAAGTGGGTATAAAAATATTTTCATTGTAGTTTTTTTCTCTTCTTACTGCTGTGTACATTCCTTTTGACCCACTCTTCACAACCCTTTCATGATTCATTTGATTGTATGATTTATAACTGATACCAAGAAAATACAGACATATAAATAGTGGCATAGTTCATTAACAAAAGCTCTTGCAGTGCATCTGAAGTACAGCCACTTCATCCAGTTGGTCAGTCTTGTAAATAAATTAAAGGTATATTATTTTCATACAAGAGGAATGTTGTCTGGTGATTGTTTGGGTACAAGCAGGATTTTTTCCTATCAAGTCTGTTACTAAGATCTGAGATAACTGTAGCTAGGTGGACAAATACATAAAGGAAAACACCCCAGTTTGCTGCAGCCATTTAAAAAGATTTTTCTGTCTTTCAGGCTTCTTGTGTTTAAAAGAATAAACTTATCGTTTTGAAAGTGAAACTGTGATAGGAGGGTTGCTAGATACTGAAGTGTGGGGCACATATGTAGCCATGCACACTGACTTCCTATGGATAAGCATTACTATCTACCTACCCAGTTAAGGTGGGTATCAAGTGTCTCTACTTCTTACAGTTTAAATATATCAGCCTTCAGTAAGTATTGCGTAGCCCATTTCTAAGCTTTCTAAAAGAAACAGTGTAGTATGTATCATAATTCTTTATTTTTGCATCTTATGCATCTTCTACAACTTAAACATTTCCTTAGAAGCTCTGTAAAAAATGTAAAACAACACATCAAAAGGGAGGTGAAGTATACATCAGTTTATTGCCTATTAAGTATATTCAGGTGACAGAATCAATAACAAATGTGTTGGCAAATGAGAAAAATCTTTACTTGAAATCACTTTGTTATGCTGATGCAGTACAGCCAACAGTGTTTCATGTTCTAAGGAATGTTTGTAACTTTTTTTATTATCTTCAAAATGCATACAAGTTATTTCTAGGTACATTTTTAAAAATCTGTCATTTGTCTCTTTTCAATTATTGTTTGATGTTTCTGTTATAGCAGTGAGAAACAGAATTGTGTGCTCGATGCTCTACGAAGGCACGCCAGGTCATATTTCATGCTGGAAGGGACTAACATGAATTCTACACCCCCAAGGAGCCCAGAAAATAATGTGGAGGTTTTATTTATAATTTGTTTTCATTCAGATTTTGTTTTGCTGATTAAAGGGATGTGGAACAGCTGGAAAATTCAATGTCTTAAGCTTGCCTTGAGGACAGGGCATAAATTGACAAGTGTTCTTACTTATAAAAGTATATTTTAGTTGATTGCACTTATAATTTGTGGAAGAACAAGTGTGGCAGGTTTTTCTGAGTAAATGATACGAACTCCATCACTGTCATTGCCAACATTTCTTTACTGCCTTGGTTCGACTTTCTGATTTTTTTCCATTATTACTGCAACTCAGCACCAATGGAGTTAGAGATTTTTCCTCAGAAATATTCTGAAAGTATCTTTTTTAATGTGCCTGAAGTTGATAAAAATGAATAGATGAAGTTATGGTTTAGTTTTCTCTTAATTCTCTCTTAAAATTGACTTTGCTAAGAAAGGCTGAACAAGCAAGTGCTGGAAGACGATGACTCCTAATAAAACCAAACCTCCATCACATTCGCGTTTTCCTTGTACCTCATCTGACTGGCAGGAGATTAGCGCTTACACTGTATTATTTTTATCCACCATATTCCTTTTCATTTTCTGGATGCTAATTTCTAGCTAACGGCCATGAAAGCCTGTGACATGAGCACATCACTTGCTTACTCCATTTCCTGGTCTGTTCCATCATGGGACTGTGGTCCCCACTGAGCATTTTTCTTTGATTAACAATTCAGAAGGAAGAACTTTGATTCCCACGGGAAGGGAAGAACTGTAATAGAAGAGAAATAAAGCTGTTCTTTTCCCACTTCTCCTCTTTCTTACCCACACCTCAAGACAAAATTGAATAGAGCAAACCTGGTTTGTTTTTAGCTAAGTTTTCCTTAATTTCTGTTTTAAAATTTAGTGAAACTGACTTCCCAGTCATAAAATGGGCAAAATCACTACATGTCCAATCACACTAAAATTGATGTTAATAGATGGAAACAGATCATTACTGAACATCGGAGGAAGATCAGGTAATTAGTATCTATACACACAGAACACACACACAAATGTCAAGTAATCACTCCCAATTTCCTTCACAAATTTCATTATAGCAAAGCAACTGTTTGTCCTTGTTTCCAGAGGCATTTTGTAGTCATGTGTTAATGCTCACTTCTCTGGAAGGGAAAGTCTTCCTTTAATCGTTACACGTTCGGGAACGTACCACTTTGGTTAGCTCATATTGGTGGTGTGTTAGCAAGGTCTACAAATGTTTCCTGTGAGAAGAAAATCCTAAGGTACTTGTCAGCAGTAGGAGTGAGTCACTTGATAGGATTGCATCCTGCATTTGAAATCTGACCCCTTGTATAAAACCAAGAGTTTGGTGTTATGTCATGTAATGTTGTCCCTTGTCTCTTGCTCCCTATCTCTCCTTGTTCCAAGAGTTAGAACAAGAGAGGGTCTCCCTCCCTGTAGTGCTTGTCTGTATGCAGGAGCACTGGAAACAGATGCATTTTAGCTTCAGTAGTGCTCAGATTTGCATGGCTCACATGCATCCCTTTGCGTTCCTTTCCCTTCCATGCCACCATAGATTGACCATTACGATTGGCCTGCACAGGCTGTTGAGCACTGTAATTTGGTAGGTGCTGAAGGCAGACTGTCCTGTTCTGATATGCCATTACAGGAAAAAACCAACCCCAAGAAACAAAACAACAAAAATCCAAACCAACCAACCAAAAAAATGCCAAACCCAACTCCCCACCAGAAACACTTTGGTGCTTTTCTGTTCTAAGAAGAAAAGAATTGCTTATTATATATGGCCAGAGGGGCCAGGGTATACCCCGTGCCTCTCTCTCTGTCAGTCTATAGGCGGCAGAACTTGGAACCTATTCAGGAGTGTCAGTATGTGCCTGCTTTAGTTGACTGGGCTCGCTTCTGCCAAACCCAAGTCCAGCTGATGTGGGAGCAGTTCCCTGCTATTCCTTCACAGGGCCCTCTCTCCCATGCCCTGCTCCATGATGCAGGCTGGCCCACGTGCAGCAGATGCTGCAGGTGTGTAGCACTGCTCCTGCAGCAGGTGAGACACAAAGCTGCCAGGTAATGCTGCAGTCTGTGCTACCCCTGCTTACCCTTCTTTAGGTCACAGTTTTAGCTCACATGATGTTTAAAGGCTGCAGAAACAAGTGCAACCTGCTTAGCAGGGTCTGACCCCAATAAAAAGGTCTGATCAATAGAGAAGCTTATCCAGGACAGATCAATGTAGCCGAGTGGAACAGCTACTCACCTTCCTGCTGTCATAGTTTTCCTGAGATCACCCTGCCTTGTGACTGAAGCTTTCTATTTTGAAGCACATGGGTACAGTTCCCTCTCCGACTGTTTCAATCCTGGAACCACAGAGGGCTGTCTCACGCATCACGAGACTCCTTAGGAAGTCTGCCTTTCTTTTCCTTAGCTCATACCACTGGTGGATCAACACTTAAAACTTATGAAAGCCTGTTTCTACCTTCCCGTCAGTGAGGACCCGGTTTTGGTGGCAGTCATGGAATCACAGAATGATTTGAGCTGGACAGGACCTTTAAAGGTCATCTAGTGCCAACTCCCTGCCATGGGCAGGGACACCTTCCACCAGACCAGGTTGCTAAAAAACTCATCCAGTCTGGCCTTGAAGATTTCCAGGGATGCAGGATCCACAATTTCTTTGGACAACTTGTTTCAACGTCTCACCACCTTCAACATAAAAAAAAAAAATAAAAAATTCTTCCTTATGTCCAACGTAAATCTATCCTCTTTCAGTTTAAAACTAGTGCCCCTTATCCTGTCACTACAGGCTCTGGTGAAAAGTCTCTGTCATCATTAGGAACAGGCTAAGTCTTGTTTGCTTGTGCTCTTGTCTACTTTCGTTTCCAAAAAGCTTTTCCAGAAGTCAAAAATACAAGTTTTTTGGCGTAATACTGTGTTTACATTCTGTCCAATTCAAGAAATTACCCTGCTAAGTGCTCTTATGTTAATGGCTCTCAGAGATGCAACTTCCCTGCCCATCTTGGATGCCAGGGAGGTATTGATTTTTTGTTGTTGTTGTTACTGTTTTTATCCTGCACAGAACACACCCTTTCAGAAAGTTAATTTCTTCACATCCGTACCTTAGCTATCCCCAAGCCCCAGAGCACTGCTGGCATTTTTTTGAATGGGGTCTTTCTCTGGCCCTGCATGCTCTGGTGTAAGCTTCCACTGCTGGAGATGACAGGCGGTGTGTACATGCTGACAAGCATTTGACAGGTTGCTGACCAGCAACTGGAACTCGCTGACATATTACAACACACCTCTCTACTTGTTTCTCTCAGCATCCCTGGAGATTACGGCACCACTTAGAATAGCAAGAATAAGTGGAATTGGGGAACAGAGGATGCATCTCATTTAGTTCCATAGCAGCTGGTGCAAGCTCCAACAGAGTGGTGACAGCAATGCCCACAATGAAAGTACAGCCTGCCATCTTCCTCTGGGTGCTTGCCCTGCAGAGTCCCTTCACTTCTGCAGAGTAAGGATCACTAAAATCCCCTAGGAAAGCTTTCCAGGATCACGTCCTCTTAAGAACCATTTTTTAAAAAGGTCACTATGCCTGTAAATCAATAGCTAGACATGTATCTGCGTCTTTAAACATCTACACAATCAGAAAAAAACCCCAAACCAAACAAAACAATGAAAAACCAAAACCCAACCAAACTAAAAAAAAACCAAAAACCAAAAAAACCAAACCAACAAAACAAAACCAAAACAGCACACATTTTAGGTATGCCTGAAAAAAGCAAGAAATTATTTTAAATCCTTCACTCGGCAGCCATCACTTCGAGGCTATGGAGAGGTACACCCTGCTTAAACACATCTATTAAGTAGCTGTTGGCATGAAAGAGTAAGTGTCCTGGAATATGCTCCTGCTGCCTCTTCAGGGCTATCTTTGTCCTTCTGGGCTCTCCAGACAAGGTTGGGAGCAGACCCAGACTGGACGAACAGTAGCTACCTGGTCCTACTGGCCAGCTTTCCTGCAGACACACACACCTGTGTGTAGCTGTCTAAATATATATAAACAATAATAAAAAATCGGAGTGCTTCATAGATCATCCAAGTTGTGTTGGAGGAAGCCCATGTTTAAGGTCACCAGTGCAAGTGGTTATTCCTGAGATGCCTGTCCTAAGTGAAAGCATTTTCCTGTAGTAATACAAGCTTCTCACCCCGGTATGGTCTGACCTTTATTCAGCTCTTTACAACGCCTAAGTATTAAATATCCACCTAAATGCCACAATGTAATTAATACATGACAATCTGAGATTTCATCTTCCTCTGTGTGGTCAGTTAAACAGTAAAAATCAGCAGTACTACACACAGCTCCTCACTGATCTGTCTTCTCCATGAGAGCAGAGTATCACTGCCATGATTCACTCATAGTTTCCTGACACACCTGGTGAGAAGACAGGCCTGGCTGAACAGAGAGCTTTGGCTGGAACTCGGAAATAAAGGAGTTTATGACCTCTGGAAGAAGCGGTAGGCAACTCAGGAGGACTACACGGATGTTCTGAGGTTATGCAGAGAGAAAAGTGGAAGAAACTAGAAGAACTTAATCTGGCTACTGCTGTGGAATATATTTAAAATGTTTCTATAAATATATTAGCAACACAAGGTTGGCTAAGAAGAATCTGCATCATTTGTTGGATGGGTGCGGGGGGAAATCTGAGGTACCTAATGCCTTCTTTGCCTCAGTCTTTAATAGTAAGAACAGTTCTGCCGGTACTCAGACCCCTGAGCTGGACAACAGGGAGAAGAATGTAGCCCCCATAATCCGAGGGGAAATAGTCAGTGACCTGCTGTACCATTTAGACACACACAAGTCTATCGTGCTGAACGGGATCCACCCAATTGCACTCAGGGAGCTGTTGGAAGAGCTCACTGAGCCACTCTCTGTTATTTACCCACAGTCCTGCCTCACCACAGAGGCCCCAGGTCACCAGAGGTCAGCCAGTGTGATGTCCACCAACAAGAAGGGTTGGAAGGAAGATCTGGGAAACTCCAGACCTGTCACCCTGACCTCAGTGCTGGGGAAGGTCATGGAGCAGATAATCTTGAGTGTATCATATGGCATGCACAGCACAAGCAAGGGACTGGGCCCAGCCAACACGGGTTTGTGAAAGGAAGGTCCTGCTTGACCAACCTGATCTCCATCTATGATAAAGCAACCTCCTTACTGGATGAGGGAAGGGCTGTGGATGTTGTCTACTTGGACTTTGGTAAAGCTTTTGACACCATTTCCCACAGCATTCTCCTCGAGAAACCAGCTGTTCATGGCTTGGACAGGTGCACTGTTCACTGGGTAAAAACCTTTTGGATGGCCGGGTCCAGAGAATGATGGGGAATGGAGTTATATCCATCTGGTGGCTGGTCACCAGTGGGGTTCCCCAGGGTACAGGGGCCAGTCCTGTTTAATATCTTTATCAATGATCTGGACAAGGGGGTCAAGTGCTCCCTCACTACTTTATAAATGACACCAAGTTGGGTGGGAGTGTTGATCTGCAGGAGGGTAGGATGGCTCTGCAGAGGGATCTGGACAGGCTGGATCAGTGGGCTGAGGCCAGTTGTATGAGGTTCTACAAGGCCACAAGCCAGGTCCTGCCCTTGGGTCACAACAACCCCAGGCAGTGCCCCAGGCTGGGGCAGAGTGGCTGGAAAGCTGCCCAGTGGAAAAGGACCTGGGGGTGCTGGTCAACAGCAGCTGAACATGAGCCATTGTGTGTCCAGGTGGCCAACAGGCCAATGGCATGCTGGCCTGTATCAGCAATAGAGCGGCCAGCAGGACCAGGACAGTGATTGTCCCCCTGTACCCAGCACTGGTGAGGCCACACCTCAACTCCTGTCTCCAGTTCTGGGCCCCTCACAAAATGACATTGAGGGGCTGGAGGGCAATGGAGCTGGTGAAGGGTTTGGAGCACAAGTCTCCTGAGAAGCAACTGAGGGAGCTGGGGTTGTTTAGCCTGGCAAAAAGAAGCTCAGAAAGGAGGTTGCAGGAAGGTGGGGGATGGTCTCTTCTCCCAGACAACNCCAACAGGCCAATGGCATGCTGGCCTGTATCAGCAATAGAGCGGCCAGCAGGACCAGGACAGTGATTGTCCCCCTGTACCCAGCACTGGTGAGGCCACACCTCAACTCCTGTCTCCAGTTCTGGGCCCCTCACAAAATGACATTGAGGGGCTGGAGGGCAATGGAGCTGGTGAAGGGTTTGGAGCACAAGTCTCCTGACAAGCAACTGAGGGAGCTGGGGTTGTTTAGCCTGGCAAAAAGAAGCTCAGAAAGGAGGTTGCAGGAAGGTGGGGGATGGTCTCTTCTCCCAGACAACAAGTGATTTGACAAGAGGAAATAGCCTGAAGTTGCAGCAGGCGATTTTTAGATTGGACATTAGGAAAGATTTCTTCACTGAAAGGGTTGTCAAGCATTGGAATAGGCTGCCCAGGGAAGTGGTGGAGTCACCATCCCTGGAGGTATTTAAATGACGTGTAGATGTGGCACTTAGAGACAAGATTTAGTGATGGGCTTGGCAGTGCTGGGTTAATGGTTGGACTCAATGATGTTGTCTTTCCCAACATAAACTATTCTGATTCTATGATTCTCTGTCACCATGAAGTTTCCTGCTTAGAAATATGCCACTGCAATCAATATCCTTCTGTATTCTTGGTATAGCAGCAGCGTATGTAAGCATGGAGTTGGTACTGTTGACCTTTAATTAAGATTAAATAATGAGAAAGGAAGCAATTTTACATAATTGAGGGCTTTAGCCCTAACTATTTCATAAATATAGAGATAACGAAATCCGTTCTGCTTGTTGTGGTGTCCGCTTTAATGTAACCTTTCTGATCAACAAAATTAGACAGCAATTAAATAGTGATCAAATCAGTCTTTATTGGGTCATTATTTATAAGAAACTTCCTGGGAATATAAGTGTTGGGATATTTTAACCTACGGTACCACAAAACAAAGCTAACAGCAAAAAGTGACAGGCTTTATTGCATGATTACTGATGTACGCAGCAGAGGGAGATAAGATTCTGACACAAGCCCTTAAAAAAAGGGTACTGTAATTTTGTTTAACCAAAATTCATACTTAAAAAAAAAATATGTTTTTCTGCAAAAATCTTATGCTGCCACATGCAACCCCTTATTATTTAAGTACATCCTGTTTGGGCACCTTTAAGTTTTTCCAACGCCTCAAAATGACTTTGTATTTTTCACTTTCAGTTTTGTCAGATAATTTTTTTAAAACTACCCGCATCACTACAGCAGTTCCTGTTTCTTTATCTTCACCTATTATGAGATCCAGTGTATCACCAAGTTTCACCTGAAACAGAAAGAGAAGATGAGTGACTATAAACATTTCCTGGGGAAAACAAATCCCTGCAATCTTCCTTTCTTTCCACTTAATATTCTTATCTCACAGGAGAGGAGGAAGGCAGCCAGTACCAGACCTATTATAGATCCTCCAGCTATGAACTTCTAGGAAAGCCGTGGCAATATTCAACTACGTGTCTCATGACCTTCCCTGCCAAGAGCTTCACCCTTCGTGTTATACAACCAACACCTAACTCTGCAAAAAAGGATTCACGTATGTCTTTTTTTCCTGAAGTGTGCTTCCCACCAATCTTTTTCTATCAACACAGACACAAAACAGCAAAATGCAAAGTTCTTCCTTGTGCCTTTAAAACAGTTTAAACTGCTTCAAAGAACAGAGTGCACCTCACAAAGGTCACAGAAGCAGTACGCCTCTCATAAACCAGCCTTAACTCTATGGGATCAGGAATCAAAACTTCTCGTCGTATTGCCCTTTGATGACAGTAGCCACCACTGAGATCACCCTCACATAAAGAAAGGGTTGGTGGAAGTACGTGTCTGGTGACCCTCTTGCCTCTCTCCTAATTGTGGTCCTGTGTGCACTATTGCAGGTACAGCAACCTTCCCTCAGCTACCCCAGGTTCAATCCTTTTCTATCATCAAACTCTCTTTTTCTTTAATCATGTGCCTGCTCCCCCAATATCTCAGATTTAATCATTCCCACTCCATCAACCTTGCATACATATAATCACTTCCTTCAGCAACTTAAACTGTTCTGTCCTTGCTGCCTTCTCCTGACTTTCAGCTTTAGACTTGACTCTCTCCAACCACACAAGTTTCCTGTCTGCCTTAGGGAATAACGTTTTACCCAGGGAATCATAGTCACACCATGCCCCCCAGGTGGAAGTGGTGTTAGCAGTGCCATGCATTCACCTTTGCAGAGTGATCTAGAGAGAGAAGATCATGCCTTAGCTATTTTCTTGTACTATATTAAAAAAAAATTAAATTTAAAGAAGTCTTACAGTTCTACTTTTCTTCCATAGTTTTTCTCCATTCAGCCTGAGTTCATTATTGTAGAATGCATCTTCTACTTTACTGAAGAAAAATAAGGTTTTATTGCAGTTACAGTGTGCAGCAAACCAAATGCAACTGTTTCTCTGCAGAAACACAACACCACCATTCATGGGCAAGGCACATTTCCACAACTTCAATTTGTGAGTAAAGGACACTTTCATTTAAGGTAACTTGAACTGGAAGTAAAGAAAAGGTCTTTCACAGATATTAAATGAAGTAATAGCATATAGTTGCTCTCTGCCAGAAAAGCTGTTTCTAGAGATCTGTATCCTGAATATCCAATGAATAATATTCCCTTTCCTGCACCAGCCAGTTTAATAATTTGTAAGTGATCAAGTTATACTAATATTCTGTTCTAACAAGATAGTGATATCAGACTTTTGCAGGTTGCATTAGATCAAACATTGTCATACATTTATACATTTATAGAGTGCACATTTACCTGGTGGACGTGGTACTTGAAGCTTATACTCACCATCCCCTATTTCTCCATTCATTAAGTAGTGCATTATTTTACTCCCTCAATCTCAACTTAGATCATTTTGTATTACTCAGTACAGTATTTTGCATTTTCTTCATTTGATATAAATAGTAAGTGATACAAAATGCCTCCTCAGCAATCTTATAAGTACTGTAGGCAGGGAAAAGTAAAATCAGGTTGTTTCATGGGAGGTAGGGTGAAATAAACAGGAACATATGTTTAGAGAGTCAAAAAAGCTACACCAAAAAAACCCAAACCCAAATACTGAGTTATTCCAGCAATAAAAGGCTATCAAAAGTCAAATTTTAGATGCATGACATCTTTCTCACTAGCAAGTTGTTTCCTCTGTACTTACTTTCTTGCCATGTCTAGACCAGCTTTCAAGATCACATCATATCGAAGAGACTGCACTACTTTTTCAAGATCCTTGTAATCTTTTACTACGTGGTCGTCATTTTCAAATTCATCTTCCAAATTACTTTCATCTTCATCCTCTTCTTCTTCCTCTTCTTGTACGCTTTGTCTGCTCCTTTTAGAGCTTTTGCTGCTTTTGTTCCGCAGAGGAAGTACTGAGATATACTCTGGAGAGAGTCTCAGTGCACCGAGCTTGACTGGGGAAAAACTGAAACATCTTCTGTAGTTTACTGTGCTTGCTTGACAGCTACAGAATATGCTTCTCCTCCACGTGGGATACAGTTTATTTGAGGGAAATTTCTCCCACAGTCCGAACCAGACATTTAGTTTTCTGAAAGTGGTGATGGGGAGTCTGAAGCCAGTCATAGCATACCCTAAAATAAAACAAACATTCATATGTAAAAATGAGCAACTGCTTTGATGGATTGGAAGGATTTCCCCACATATGGCATAACAGTTACTACAAAAATATGGTTATCCAGTTTCCCATACAGCCATGCGTCACCTGAAAGCACAAGGCTTTAGGCAGCTTTATGATCTGCCTTTCTCATACACTGGCCACCACTACAAAAAACTAAGACACCAGAAACACACAGAAAAGCCCAGCAGAATACTCCGTTCATAATTCCTTCTCTGGTGTTCAATATTAACAGTCCAAACACATTTGTGGCACTTTCCTCCCTGCATCTGAAATACTATTCACAAAATACACAGAAACGACGCTATCTGTGTCATAAAAAGCACAGCGAGGTCTATATTTATCATGAGTCATTGTCAATACAAGCAAGTTGCTGAACTCTGCAAGCAAGCAAATCCAGAAAAGCCGAAAGCTGCTTAACTTCAGTTTCTGCTTGGACCACAACGCTCCTGCGTGGCAAAACACTGCACAACGTCCCCCCCTGTTTCTCCAAATGGGAACTGGCACCGTGGTAGTGCTCGGGAGAAGTAACACGGCTCTATGTACCGCAACAGGAGTGACACCAGCAGTGACACCGGCAACAGCAGGCTCATGTGCAAGCTCTCATGAGCTGCTGCTCCTCTCTCTAACCTGGGACAAGTAGGTGGAAACAGCCCCAAACACCTCACATGGCTTTCAACGCTCTCAGAAACTGATTTACAGTCCCTACTAGCTGGGTGCTGCGCTGGCTTTTACCGTGATCTTACATCCATGGAAACACGTGTTTCCTTACGAAATCAGAGTTCGGTTTCCCCGCACCCAAGTGACCTCTGCCGAAATCTGAAATGAGGCGGTATTTGTGGTTGAGAAAAAAAGCCCTGATCAGTGAGGGCAATTACTGGCCAAATAAAAATAACCACACCGCCCTTGGCTTTTTTTCTTATCTAAATATGTGAACTTAAAATATACGATATACAGTTCGAACTGCGGGATGGTACAGTGTTCGCAGAAGACACAGGCCTCTCCTCAGTTCGGGGGCAAATTCCAACAGTTATTTGGGCCTGCAAACAATTATTATTGCTTCTTTTTAGCGCTCGACCTTAAGTTTGTTCCGCGCTGGCCAGCAGGTACAAGCGGGCCCGGGGGCCCAGGAGCCCGCCCCGCACTCGAAGAGTGCCCTCTCCGCCTCGTTGGAACCCTCGGGCGGGCAGAGCCTCGCCCGGCACCCCCCGCCCCGGGCCGGCTCCTGAGCGGCCGCTCGGGCGCTCGGTGGCGGCGGGAGCGGGCGGCCCCGCCTTCCCTGGCGGCTGCCCCGGGAGGCCGCA